>ATSW01106359.1:0-12900 GCA_000444245.1 Botryllus schlosseri | reverse complement strand
GTCTCAGAAAAAGCACTTCGTCAGCCCATCAACCCCAAATCTTGGTCTTGTGCCCCCAGACCTCACCGTTGCGGTGTAACATAATCGCGCGAGGCGCATAAATTTCCTATAATTTAACTGAATCGGTCAATAATATAGGTAATTGCATAAATATTATAGCTACAAATATTTTTCCTCTAAGAATTATTAGATTTTCCGATAAATCTGGGTGAGGAGTCGTCCTGGAAAATTTAGGCCAGGTAATTATTAATTAAATTATTCCTAATTAAACATATTCGAGCGGGCCTATTGCAATAATTACTTCATTGCATGCCTCTTTCTATAAATCATGCGTATCTCTTGAGGGAATGGCACCCAATAATCAAGACATTTAGTGTCACTAAATCGCGCAAAGCGCGAAAAAAATGACAACAGTGAGATAAAGTTTAAAATAACTGTATAATTTATGTTCATTCACAAAATAATTTTCCAATCGGGGGGTTCGGCTGCGGCAGTTACGTTCCAGCACAAAATGAATGAATAGAAAACGAATGATCGTGAAAAACACTGCGTGATTTTGCGAGTCGGCTCGTACTCGGCAATCGCATGTCGTCAAATGACACAGCTTGAACTTTAAGTCAAATCAAACATATTTCCAGACCTAATGTTACCCCAAGAAATTCTAAATCAGTTTAAAATTTGATGTTTTAATTATTTTATCAAATGACAAGGCTTCAACATATTGCTTCTTGGAATTGAGGTATAAAATTGTAATATGCCTGGCGGACCGGCACCGGTCCGCGGACCGGCGGTTGAGAACCACTGGTCTAGAGAGCTTCTTATCCATTGTTATTGAAGTACCCGACTGTGACCCATCATTTAAATGAAAGGAATCAAGCAATCTTTATGCACGGGAAGAACAGTTCTTTGAGTTACGAAACGCACCAGTTTTTCATAACACTGTTGTCACGAAAAATTGCCCGAGCATTGGCTGTATCATTTCTAAATTCTAATCGGTGATACAGGCAAAAGCAGTCGGAATTTCATTGCCATTTTCATCTTCATCTGAATAGCATTTCTATTTTGACTGAATCTAACGCTGTTATTGCGAGAGACTGAGTGAAATGCGGGTATGCTCGTCAACAGTGCAGCCTCTTCTCATTCGTATACATTTCCGCATAAACAAGCATATAACTACTGCATTGAAACGTGAAGATTTTGTTATCAACCGACTTTATTGTAAGTGTTCAAATATAGTTTTATGAATTTTCCAGTGTGCCACATAACCCGAAAAAGTTTCGGAACCTCTGCTTTACCTATTATTTACACTATACCACTTCGTGATTCAAACTAAAACACATATTGTATCATAACGAGGGCCCGACCGATTTTATCCGTTCACCGATCATACCGAGTCGATAGCACACTTTGAAAGAAATGTTGATATCGGCAATTGAGGCAAAAATATAGGAGCAATTTTAGTATCGTTCCTGCAAGGTAGTAGAGAGCCAGAAAACTATAATCTATGACCGTCAGACTGGTAATATTGATGTATTTATTTTATGATAGCTTACACGCCGAAGTGGTCAAAGTAGTCATCGTCGGTAGGCCTACTCATGTAAAAATGGAAGTAACGCCTTATATTCCTTCTCAAATAATAGTAGATAGCGATTTCCCAGTATATAAAACGTCAGTACGTGAGGCCTAGTTTTACCTATGCAGTGGTGGCTTTTGGGGTGGGCGAGGTGGGCGGTCGCCCGGGGCCCCCCTATTTGGATTTTGCGCTTTTTTCAAGGAGACTGACGAATAAACATGGAGATCCGTGCACCAAGCAAAAATATGATTCCGTACAGATGTGTCAATCATCATCAAATCACTGCATTTGTTAGAAAAGTCCCATATCCCGATAATCATCACGTCTCTGCATGCGGTAGAATCACTTGGTTTTGATGTAGTCTATCCTTGCACACATGCAAAATAGGCATGGCCGAATCCAACACCTGGGCAAACCTTTGCGGTGGTGAAAGATAGATAATAATAACCGTTGCGGAAGGGGGGTCTGGGGGGCGGATCCCCCCAGAAGTTACGGATAGATACTTATAGGGGGCCCCCCCGGTAAGTCTCGCCCAGGGCCCCCCCGTTCGTAGGGCCACCACTGCCTATACCTAGTCATTACCATACGAAGTAATTTCAAGAAATGCATGCCGCACAAAATACCATCAGATATATTTCATTGGCGAACTCCACTAACTAATAATGCACTGATGAGCGATATATTGATTCGTTTCGACTTTTAAACAGGTCCCTGATCAAGAATACTTCCTTATCTGCATCAACAATAAACTGAAATGACCAATCTGCGTCATCCTTGAGCATGTCAAAATGCATGGCGTTCAATTGCAGGGCCAATATGAGGAACCTGGATTGGTCATGATCATGTTGTTGTGGATAAGAAAGTACCATGCGCCCGAGCAGTGGTTCCTATCCTTTCCTAACCTGGGTAACACTACGCTAATCTGCAAGCTACCACGAATCCGAAATTTCAGCTGAGGTATAGAAACAAAAATCTAACGCAATACGCATCTAACTACACATTTAATACATTACTCAGATTCCCGATAGTACACAAAATGTGTATCAATACGGGCCAACTACAGAATTTGGCGGTTAAACTAGTATTTTCTCTACCGTTATCAAACTGTGAGATATTTCAAGGAGACTTTCTAATTAGTTATAGTAATTTGGAAAATGCATCGTATTTTATCTCAATTTATTGGGGCATACGTTATAGCTACAGCATTTCCACCCCAAAAGGCTTATACTATATGACAGAAACTTCAAGTTAACTCCTATGCCTTCGTTGATCAGTCTTACCCAGCAGCAAACACAGAATGACTCGGGAACCTTGACTGTCTTGTCGACATTATCATTCGAAAGCGCCCACGTTGCCTGCAAACCTCAAACAGAAAGGAAGCGTGATGGTGATTACCGCCCGTGGCTGTGCTACATAATAATCCAGGCGAGGTCT
The DNA here is from genome assembly GCA_000444245.1 of Botryllus schlosseri. Taxonomy (NCBI): domain Eukaryota; kingdom Metazoa; phylum Chordata; class Ascidiacea; order Stolidobranchia; family Styelidae; genus Botryllus; species Botryllus schlosseri. The sequence continues at coordinate 9,893 of ATSW01106359.1, read as the reverse complement.
GGCAGACCGTCGCCTGAGGGTACAAAGCAAAGCAATGGAGGGATAGTTATTGCCGCAGAATTTCACCCTTTAATGAGTTCGCCATACGTCACTGCTTCTTGATTGTGACGCATGAATGGTTTATTGTATTTCACAACTACACGTGCTTGATTCATTTGGAACAGCGCGCTGTGATGAAAAGAGTGATTTGACGTCTACTATAGTTAGGGCCATATTTGGTTTTGATGTGTATTTGATTGTATTAAGAATCTGGTATAAATAATTTGGTCAGTTGTTTTATCGCTGAGAATTTTTATCATCAAAAACTGTACTTCATCCAAGACGCGTGCTTGACTTACAACCGAAGCGTAGACAGCTTACAGTGCAACGTGGTCGTGTACCCAGAATAGCCTTCAATTTCTGCGGTTACAATAGTATCTGCATTTTATAATAAATACACCAACAACTTGCGATGCATAGTGCAAATAATACAGCACAAATATAAGGACCGAAGAGCTAGGTATAGACGAAGTAATGACGCCATATTTCTACGATCGCTCATATCCGCGCCGGCGGGCCGGTCAGGCTCTAGTCTCACAAGGCCCACATGTTCCGTTCCTGTACACCACGGCATGATTTGCAACACAGTACGATAGCCGACGGCCCTGGTGTTAATTTCCTGACATAACTGACAGGATATAGCGATATTATTATTTTATCAAGTCCCGAATATGGTTCCGTTTATTTATTATCTTCCATACGCTCATATTTAACCCCGTAGTATTTATCTCGCGACATCATTCTGCACACCTTTACCTTGTACAGCAGGAGTCGCCAACTCAAAATCGGCTGCGGGACACTTTCCTAGCTTGATAGACGCCGCGCGATTTTAAACTGTCGACACATATTATTTGGCTCCTGATTAGCTATCGGAAATGAATAGACACTCTATCAATGTAACGTGTTGTTGTCTAACACCCGTAGTACATATTGTTGAAAAGAATCACTGCTCTACCCTAATGCGGCTCTATGAATTATATTCATTGATTAGAGCATGATGTATATTCTGTAGTATGCCCCGCCCCGATGCCTGACCGCGCTTCGCTGCGACCGGATGCTTGATCGGTTGTTGTTGAGTATGATTTGATTGGCGATTTTAACTCAATGGTTTTGTTCGCCATTTCCGCGATAATTGTTCATGTATTAGATGACTGCATTCGTTGATAGAGTGAAATCTATCACATCCTTGAAGAGACGTGCGTATGTCAGTAGGACTTTCAATTTCATTGGTACTTTGAGATGCGATCATTTGTTAGTTAGCGCTTTTTTGGCGACTGAACTTTCGACAGTACATTATGTAGTGTGATACGTCTTCTAGTTCATTACACTGTTCGCAATTTGGAGAATCCGACAATCCGATTCTGTTGAGATGTGCTCTTAATCCACAATGTCCGGTTTGTAGGCGGAATAGAATTGACTGGCTTTTCTTCGGCATTTCAGTCAGGTCAACAGCTGGATAAACATAGGGAACAAACTTTCTGAAATGTTCTGCAGTTTCAGACCCTGCAAATCTCGAGTTCCACCCTTCATACACATGTGTTCGTAAGACTTTAATGATTTCCTTCGAAGTCAGGCTTTGTTCGTCGTCTTGTAGGACAGGCGAGTCGGCATCCGCTTTCGCTGGGAGATCTGCATTCTCGTTCCCGTGAATTCTGCAATGTCCAGGAATCCACATCGATGCTACACCGATTCCTCTTAATTTCAGTGCGTGGATGCCTTGCAGAATCTTTTCGATGAGGTGATGAGACTTCACTTCAATCTCCTGATTCGCTTGAAGGGCACCCAAGCAATCAACAAATAATATAATGTCCTGATGCGCATTCCCGTTCGCCCAGTCTATTGCCAGTTGAATTCCGACAAGCTCGGCGGTAAATGACGACGAGTTGTTCCCCGACGCTTTTGCTCCGTATATACTTTTATTATTAATATCTGGCCTAATAACTCCTTTGGTATACCGCAGGTTGATTGCACCCCAGTATGAACACAAAATATAACCAATTGGTATTCAGTTGGAGACCTTTCTTTCAAGACCTCGACGCAAAGAAATGTGGCAAGATGAGTGCAACGACAACAACGCAGAACGCAATATGTGCATTAGGGTTGTTCAGATTTGAAAAATTGTCCGGAAACTTCGGCCATTGTGATCTAAATGATGGTTTAGTACACAAAAACAATTTTATGAGCAATTTTGGTCATCTTCATCGTGATCTTCCTTTTCCTCAAAGCCCCCAAAGATCAGGGGCCAATTCTCTTAATTATTGGGGATTCCCCAGACTTTTTACCTAGCTCTTATTGTAAAGCAGTGCTCTGAGGTGATGATTGTACCTTTAGTAGAGTTTGCACTTGAAAACGACCGTCTATAGGTGATAAATATCATGGTAATATATCTTTTTGACAATCGTATTGAACTGCATATGCCAGTGCGACCTTCTGGTACATGTGTTGTTATCTAGGCCCACTGCTACAGCTAGTCAGGCTATATGAATGAGACAATTGCATGCATATCCAGGTTGCTTTTATTTTGTTAACGTTGGTGAAAGATCTATTAAGTAGGAATATAATGTGCAATGCCAGTGCCACCGGACAATTTCAGCTCATTTCTAAAATACTGAGTTGTCTAATTTGATGGAGGACCGGAATTTAGTTGAAGAATGTCTGAAACAAAGCGGAGAAGGGTTGTACCTGTCCTGCAAAGAACAAGAGACAAGTCCACTATTCAATATTTCCGATCACTTATTGCCCGAAGACGACCAAAACGCAGGACTGTCCTGTTCAAACAGTCTAAGAGGTTGCCATAGTGGGGAATATGACAAGGAAATTTACTGAGCAACATTGTGAAAATCCAACAAGATCATGATACAACATACAAGGCTTGCTCTTGTAACAACAAGAGAGTCAAGCGAAGGCAATGTATGTTTCTGAAACTCAATGAATTTATTGTGAGAACATTTTGAATAATCAAACTTTATGAAGCAGATTATGGCAAAAAATAATCAGCACGTTNTAACATTTTCGTGGCTTGCGACAATTGGTATTATCATTGAAAAGATNTTGAGAATTCCAAGNAATTTTCCATCTNTATGCTGAGGATANGAAGACAATATCNCANCCAATGCTTCATAGTTTGTTCCAAAATCTGTCTTCTGTCAACTTTCCATCCCAGNGTATAGCAGCATGATTGGGTAGGTCTTGTTGGAATGATTCAAATATATCATNTGGAACCTTACGGNGATTAGCCTTTNTATGTCNNTTTTATACTTGATATGGATNGCACAAAGGCATCAATATTCCCTCCNCATGCCTGCATGAAAGCACTAAGTAGCATAGTTGCTTGGTTATCAGTCAATTTTAGGCGGTCCAGCTCATCAGTAATATGTTTCTTNCTTAACAAGTTTCTAGGAGCNTGAAGTTCAATAAATGAAGGATATTTGATTGCAGCATCATAATCAGAGGGTGGTGTACNGGTTTCCTTCCCANGTGACGAGGACATTAATGTNNCAAATTCATCACTAGAACTTANGCTCGCAGATGCTGAAACAGGTTCGTCACTGATCTCAGCCTGGCTTCTTTCNAANGTCTCATGTTTTCCTGCNAGTCNTGCACTGCGAGNATACTATTGGNCCTCATAAAATGCGATGTCTTCATTTTTCTGAGATGGCGACAACTGCGTCGCAATGTCCAAGNTCNCCCAAGGTCCCCCAACTTATCGAGTTCATCACAATTGACATGTTCTTTTGAAGATAATAAAGTTCAAGCGGCATGAAGTTTGGCNACCTCTTCCAACAGTTTGAAGAAGANATTCCTGCGTTTTNGTANTCTTAGGGNAGTTTTCTTTCAGATATAGCAGATATTTTAGAACTGGGAGTNACTGATACAATCAGATGACTATCCGCTNNAATAGTAACCAGACTTCGATCTTGTTCTTGNTGAATCCGGCACTACCTTTCTCCGCTTTGTGTCAGGCATTCTTCTTCTACTAAATTGCACTCTACCATCATATGGAATTACTCGTTATGTTACAGATAAACTAAAATTGAGGTAAATATTACTGACGTTACATTTCAATGCATTTACTGCTTAAAAAGTAGCTGCAAATCTCTGCATTTGTTCATGACTTTGCAACCCAACGGCGCTCCTTAGAAGTACGATCCATAACAAACCNGTGTCACCCGTGCAACTAATAAATGCTTCCCATGAACACGATANACAGGTTTTGAACAGNAAAACGGAGATACATCTNATATTTATAAGACAACATTTAGGTACANTTTTGAAAACAAATATACTNCCTTGCAATTCCTTATTTCTGNACAACCGTTTNCAACTGATAACATCACAAAAGCTACAAACTGGTTACACGGTCAACACTACAGAGCACTACGTCAACGTAAACACTCTGGTGTATCAGCTGNAGTAAGGAGAAATGANCTCGGGATCTTTGNGGGCTTTGAGGAAAANGAANATCACGATGAAGATGACCAAAATTGCTCATAAAAGTGTTTTTATGTACTAAACCATCATTTGGATCACAATGGTCGAAGTTTCCTGACAATTTTTCAAATCTGAACAACCCTAATGTGCATTCCATATAATCTTCTTTACATATGAAATATGTAATTTGGCACGTTGTTCGCGGCATTCGTATATCCCCGTGTGAGACATCGCTCATCGTTCTCACCACACGCATTTTCAACGAAGTTCATTAAATGTCATAATTTACGTGACTCGCACAAAGTTGTAAGCGTCACGCACCATACAAGTTTAGCTCAGGTGTTCGCTTAGCCAGATGCCGATAATGAAGATTAATTGTATCGAGTCATTTTCGCAACCAGAATACATACCTATGCATAACTTATTTGCGTAACGTACGCCAATGCCTATGTATAACGCTGGCTCGCCTCAAACATATCGGAGTTCGCAAGAGGTACTATTCCGGTAATGTCTCGCATGTTTGTGTAAACTGTCGGCAGGCTGATGTGGCATACTCGGCTGTCGTCACCGCATTTGCTACTTTTGTGCTATTGGTAAAGCTTCAGGTCAGTTTTGGTCAACCATAGTCATAACCTAGACTAGGGGTGGCTAACCTTTTTGGTCAAAGGGCCACATGAAATTTACGAACCATTGACCGGGCCACTTGACTGTTGAAAACCTTTTTTTAGTTGTCCGATAGAAGCGAACCGAATTAGGTAACGTTGAAAACAAGACTTATATTACTAGGCTATAAAATTGATCACGATTATGTCATGAAAACTCTGTATGCAACTGTGCAATGTGCATTCATATCCTGGTCGCGTTAAGCGCGAAATTTTTTCAAAGGTAATGAATAAATTCGATCAAAAAATATGTTACTTGCATATATTGGGGGTCGCCTCTGAATACCACTGGGCTCATTTGGCAAGGACATGATTATTCGGCGTTTAGATATCGAAGGTTTCGGTTGACATGCCTCTATCATTTTGTGCAAATGTTTCGCCGACGACCTCGCTGCGAGCGCACAAGCGAAGTTGCATGTTGGACGACACGTTATCTCCTAATTGCGAATACAGTTAGACTCAATTCTGTAAATTATGGGTATTTATAGTTTTCAAGAGAGGGCTCCAATACTAAATGCAAGACATCGACTGACAATACATCATGCGAAGTGCTAAGAAAAAAATTCAAGTCAAATAAATCTGCTACGAAATATTCAACTTTATGGTCATGTACGAAACTCTGCGTTAAATGTGGCCGGCCCCTGGTTACGCCAATGCGCCGGAACTGATGTTTTTGTCATCATCAAATTTCGCGATCAGGCTAATCAAATTTTGTTTGGCCTTGCAATTTACCTGATGGTATAACTAATTTCGAGAATTACCTCGCGGGCCACACAAAACCTTCTCGCGGGCCACGAGTTGGCCGCTCCTGAAATAGACTGTGCTACTACAAATAGCCACACCATGTAGACAGGAACGCACATACTTTCCCATAGACTTCTAATTAGCCGGATTTATTGTATATGTTGTAGTCCGACATCAGCATGATATTATGTAAGTATTGTCGCTAGGCAAGATTTACTGCGCAAAAGTAGAAGTACCTCGTTACCGAGCTACCTCTCCGAAAATCCCATTGCAGTGACGCGTACCTAACTGACATTAATGTACTATGTAAGATTTGTAAGCAGCAGTTACAAACCATTGTATGTTTCATCGACAGTTTTTCTTATCATAAGTTAGGAAGGATCATGAAATTCTTGCTCATCATAATGTTTTGGGCGATGTTGTTTGCCGTGGCAGTGGGAAGGAGATTCGGAAGCCACGTAAAGCTACTGGAACGTATATCCGACAGGGGTGGAAGGAGTTTGGTTGACGACGACACATCAGTATTCGGATGGTCGTGGGGTGGCAAACACGAAGGTATATAGTATATACACATCTGTCGTTTGATAGGTGTAATTTTCAGCGATGTGAGCCTACCTTTTTAAATTGGAATTCGTATACATGTGAAATTGCTATCTGCTAATTAGAACATAACATTATAATCACTTTTATTTATCTGCGTGAGATAAACCATGTAGGCTACAATGCGATCAACAAGACACGATGCCATTACGAACAGATGGGACAGTGATTCCCAACCGGGGGTCCGCGAAGCATTTTCAGCGGTCCGCGTAACCTCTGCAAAATGATTGATTAGCTAATCTGTATTTTTAATAAATTAGGAAATCACGAGGCAGTTTCGATTCATAACTGCTAAAACTTCATGACTCACATCAACAAGATTGCCTTCTGAGATAAAATATTATACTGTGCAAACTCATTTTAATTGTCAAATTGCAAATAGCCTACGGATACAAACATATTGCTGTTTATGGATGTTGTGTTGGGTTTGTGGAAAATATATGAAATTGGAGTAGCAAGGTCAATCAGGGTGACTTCCAAATGTTTGGTAAACATTTGGAATTTGAAGTTGTCAGTGTCAGCAAATTAGTGAACAGTTATTTGAAATAGAAATTCCCGAAGTTTTTTTTTCGAATCTGTCTCAATAACGGGGTTGAAACCACGCCACGGAATCCATTTTCCCGTGTGATATACGTAACCACTATACCAGCATAAATTCAAGGTGAGCTGCTAGATAGAACCAACTGGCTGGAAGTTTATTAATAAATATCTATTTCTCAATCGTGATGCCATATATAGGCTGCGATCATACTGAAAGGTGTCGTCGGAAGCGTTTCGTGTTATTATTACATTCGCCATTACCTATCTTTGTGGAACCGGATTTTTGGCACTCGCTCATATCAAATTGAAGGCGCGGATTTTGAAGACGAGACCACGCATTTGAAGAAATGGAGCTGCAGAATTCGCTTTGAAATAATAAAATACCCAATTTCTACACATAGCATGATGTTATTTCCAAGAGAAGTGATTTCGCTGCTGTTTGTCAAGCCCACAGTTGACATTTTCACAGAACAGAAGACGGTTGCACGATAATTGAGTCAAATTCCAACTTAAACCGGCGGGGATCCGCGGGGTTTCTGTCGGCCCAAAAGGAGTCAGCGAAGATAAAAAGATCGAGAACCACTGAGATAGGAAGATATCGAATCGACCAAGCATAATGTTGATCGCTCAAACATTCGCATTCGCACAAATAATATCATATCTCTCTCTGGTTCAAGCCCATAACCGCAGGGCTTCTCAACCGGCGTGCCATTGACGACTCGCAAGGGTTCCGCGATAAATTATGCGCAAAATAATTCTAGTCTATAGCAGACGATCAATAAAAATCTAAATGGGGCTCGAAGAGAAGTTTGTACATTTGACAAATCGAAATTGCTGCCATGTCCGCAATCAATATCCCGCGCGAATTCGCTTTACCGGCATATCGCGTGCTGAATTCAGTTTTGCACAATACGTTGATTGATCGCATAGAGATTAGAGAACAGCATGCATGGCGACGCCTGTGTGACGATGCACTTTTTAAATCCTAATCACCAGCGAGAAATGAACTCCTTTGAAGTGCTGTTCACGCCAGCAATTACAAACATAGCCATCCACATTGCGATGGTTAGGTAGCGTGTCGGCACTGTCGTGAATATGTAGCGTAGTCTCGGAACACAACGTTATGTTAGAGGCGACGAATTTTAGAATTGAGAAGTAAAGTTGAACAAATCTCCCCGCTGCTGAGGATATTAATACGGCTGGTGTGAATGTGAAGTTCACGTTCGCCTGACATGAATCAACCTCAGAAATGTAGAGGCTTAAGTTCACACCCCCGTAAGGTTCTGCACTGGGAATCTGATTCCTGTATTACAATTTGTCACGTCAGCAAAACATCATTGGTTGAAATTCTCTGTATTTCAATTTCGGACCACTATGCATGGCGCTGGCAGCATAAAAACCGACACTAAACGTGCTGAGAGCTCCGAAAAGGTAGCAGTACATCGTCAGAGGATGCTGTGGGTGCTGCTAAGTATTCCGATCGTTCGCATGTGCCGTAAGCCAAAAAAGCTGCAAACCACTGTGATGATATGCCGCGAACTATTTTTCATTTTGAAAGGGTGCCGCGAGGTCAAAAAGGTTGAGAACCACTGCTGCAGCATACGGGTCCTGGTTCGTGCGAGCACTGACTTTTTATAAAAGGTTCACAGCAAACACGAGCACGAATATATGGCATCATGTGTTGTTGCAATGCTAATCGCAACACAAATTCCTATTCCCCTTCCTGTGTGCGCCACGATCTGTAAAATATATTTTACCTGGCTTTCTGTCGAAAATAATCAGAGTATGCTTGGTGTCGTTGGAATGACTAATTCATCATACCTACAGAAAACATTTTGATTGGAGTAAGTCTCTTTCCAATCCGACGGGTGATTCCACATATTTGATAGAGGACCAACCGATGATTTGAGTAACAGGAAATATATAGAATGTATTCGTAATGAGCCGTATCATGATCGAAAGTTTTTATTCCGACTTCTGTGTTTCAGGAGGGTAACATGACAAGATCATGCAGAAGACACGAATGGGAAAATATATGTACCCAGAAGCCGCATTATTGATTTACTAATTCCTCCATGCTTTAAAACACACGTTGTACATATAAAATGTATCGAATATGTGGTAATATAAGCCGAATCGTGAATGCAATGCATTTTTGGTATAAAGATTTTGAGAAATCCATGTTTTACAATGTACCAAAGGGTGTTACAGTTATCCCTTCATCCAGTATTGGAAATCAGATATGATTGACGATGACTCGCTTGTCTTGGGGTTCGAAATCGAAACCATGTCATTCCGAAATGCCATTTCCATCAGCAATGTTTATAAGCTCATTTGTAATGAAGAAACTGGTATCAAGGAACAATACGAAAGTAATAAATATACATTATACAGTTTTGGTTTTGTGTGGATCTTGTATTTAATTGTTTTGTTCTTAACTCAGTTGTTGTACGGTTCATTTTGTGCGCCAACAAATGATAGTAATGTATTTTAGATGATAAGGTGAGAATGGATGAATTCATAATCAAGTAGCGGGTTTGCACTGAGAGCTCATTATTTTCCTCGACGAGTCTCATTTGATACGTGCGGCTCAAGATGCCGGTACTGGTCTATTGGGCTCTGGTCATTTAGGACAGTGTTCATATCCATGTCGAACGTTTTAGCCAACATGCGGCGGTTATTTTATTTCGCCGACAGTCAATTTACGCAGGACGTCACATGCTGCCCGAAACGGTATGTATAAATTTTTCCTTCTGATTTCACTGGCTACTTGATAAAATTGTTAGGTTGGTCATAAAAACGCTGCACACCAACTTTGGCTCAATTCCAACCAGTAGAATCGAGATTCTTGCAGTAGAAAGTTTTGAATTTATCATT
>ATSW01106352.1:0-14686 GCA_000444245.1 Botryllus schlosseri | reverse complement strand
ACAAAATCTCTGAGCTATCGTCACGACAAGTACGTCAGAGAAGTCAACATAGAAACAGCTAACCTGTACACTGCTGAAAACACTGTTGCCAAACCCACAACAATAGCAAAAGCAGCACGAGTTCGATACAAAAATGCAACGCTCAAAATGAGAGAAACGATATGGGAGTCAATGCCTCTTCATGGACAGCACAAGAAGTTAACTTCACAGCCCCATGTAGACGAGCTTTCATGGACCTGGCTATCCAGCTCTGGTCTGAAACCGGCAAGCGAAGGATTCATTTTCGCAGCACAAGACCAATCGCTTCCTAAAAAATACTATCGCAAAAGAATTCTGAAGCAAAACACGGACGGCAAATGCAGAATGTGCCACAACCAAAATGAAACTGTGGCACATCTCATGTCCGGCTGTGGTGCACTTGCAGCTACCGAATACACATGGAGACACAATAGGATTGGTCACTACATTCATCTTGAATTATGCAAACATTTTAACATCACCACTTCGACAAAAAATTGGTACGATTACAGCCCAGCACCTGTGACAGAAAACGACCAGGTAAAAATTCTGTGGGATGTACCAGTTATAACTGACCGCGAAATCAGAAGCAACCGCCCGGATATGATCATCAAACTAAAAAAGAAAAGAGAATGCTTGTTCATTGAACTGGCTGTCCCAGCTGATCACAATATACAACAAAAAGAATCAGAAAAGCAGTCCAAATACGCAGANCTCANAATGGAATGTGAGAAAATGTGGCGATGCAAAATAAACATTGTACCGATNGTCATTGGCGCTACAGGGGTNGTAAGCAAAAAACTCANGAGACATATCCGACGAGATTCCGNGTAACGTTCGATTCGACATGATCCAANNGATCACGTTATTGGGCACTGTGCATATTCTTCGGAAGGCNTTGAATGCACCACTGGACTAAAATTATACTAGTGAATCACANCATCATTTCTGTAATTTCGATTCTTCATTTTCAATCATCTCTACCTCTGCTCTGTAACCCTTGCCAATTCTTCATCTACTGCAATTCTGTAATCTGACTTAGACTCCATGTATTGCATAGGAATAACAATTTGACTGCATTACTGAAATTTTAAAAAATTTACTCCAATCTCGCCATTTTCCTTTGGGTGCAGGTTGCTCCCCGGATTATGTGTGTATTGACCAGTTTCTTACTGTGAATAAAGAATATAATAATAATATAATTTATAGAGCGCCGAATATAACAATATATCATATAACAATATAACAATATATCATCTTCAACTTCAATCATCTCTACCTCTGCTCTGTAACCCTTGACAATTCTTCATCTACTGCAATTCTGTAATCTGACTTCTCCATGTATTGCATAGGAATAACAATTTGAATGTATTACTGAAATTTTAAAAATTTACTCCAATCTCGCCATTTTCCTTTGGGGGCAGGTTGCTCCCCGGATGATGTGTGTATTTACCAGTTCTACTGTGAATAAAGAATGTAATAGTAGTAATAGTAGTAATAATAATAATAATAGTTTTACTGTGAATAAAGAATATAATAATAGTCTCTTAGAATTCAATTTTCGTGATTATCTCAATCTCCTTTGATGGCATAAAACTGTCATCGTTTTTTTCATTTAATATACATTTAAGTGGTTCTCAATCGGAGTGCCAACTGCCGATTGGAATGCTCAGGAGGCTCCACAAGAAAATTTGGTAAAGTAAGCTGCCCGCAACATTTAACCATAATTAAGGATATCCGAATTCCAAGTAGCATTTCGGAAGCTGACGGCTGGCATAGTTATTTTTCAATATGCCCAAAACGCCAAATAATAGGCCTAGCTTATTTTTGGCAATGTTCAGATTTGATTTTGGGCTGTTTTGGTATCGCCATAAAAGATAGTTGTAGACTAGAATTAGTTATGTAATACGTTTTAATTTAATATTATCAAATGAAATGACAGAAGTATTATATCCACTCATACGCATAACCAACAAACGGGAAAAATCCACAAAAACATTTCCATTGAACACCTGATTTTTAGAGCTGCTGAATCGACCTAAATTAATTGCACTGAATATGGGGACCAATCTCTTTACACTTCCTTTGAAAATTTTGAAATATTAATGGCCCCCATATTTATTTTCAATCTGAAAATACGGTACGCTATTTTATTTTAAAAATGGTACATATAGGCCTAGTAACCGGTAGATATGAATGATGCCCTTAATTTCCCTCCACGAAGAAAACCTTAATTAACTCAAGAACAAGAAGTAGCTTATTGCTGCTCTAGGATTGTATAATAATTAAATAGTATATTCATATTGAAATGAACCCGAATATTTTCGGCTGTATAATAGATATTTTATTGTTATATAGGAGTACATTTAGAGTTGGGAACCTCTGCTATAACTTATGTCAGTTAAATTCATTCTGAGTTCAATTTCCCCATCGAATTTGGGGAAAATCATCTTCAACAGTAGCCGTTGATGGAAAAACAGTTTCCAGTCCTCCTGATATTATTTCGAGGACCGGAATCGCTTTAAAGCAGCATCGAAATAGCCCTTGTCTTTATAGTAACATCGATCAATGACACCCCAATGGGTTGCCTTCCAAACAAGGACCCAAGTTTAAGCATCCCTGTTTTACACGCATGCCTTCCTCTCTCGAAACGCGGTATTTTAATTTGCTTCTGATTTCGAACTCGTGCCGGCCGGTCGCATGACCGCCGCCGTAAAACCGTATTATGTTGTGGTGTGACTACGCTGCAAGTTACAGGGAAGTTCCATAATAAAGAATTACACACCCGAAGACCGCGCCGTTTCGATGCAATATTGATATAGTTGGCCGACAATGGTGACTTTTTTCTAGTCACCGCATTTTGAATCTGTGTCCGAACAGAAATATGACTTTTGCATGAAGACCCTTTTTAGTCATCAGCTCCCCAAATCTTCCACCAACGGTACCCAAAGTGTTTGGGTGCCGCAGACTATTTTTGACCTTTCTGAGGGCCCCACGAGCTCGAAAACGTTCAGAAACACTGGGCAGCATAGTTAGTTATGATGTCCGGCTATTCAATTCTCTCAATTACAGAAGGCTACTGCCTAGACCAAGACGGGTTGGTGTACTCAGGGATATGCTATACAATTCCATCGGTATCGCAAATTGCTGTCACCTACAACGACGCTGTTGCACTCTGCGAGGAAACGGGAGCTTTGTTAGCGGATGTTCATGATCGAAATCATCAAGCTACATTGAAAGCTTTCGCTCTCACAAAGAAGCCATTCACAAGATCTTATATATATCTGTTTGTGGGAACCGCATATATACCTTCGGTAGGATATTGTATGTCGCATCTGCAGCAACTAACACAAAAATTAGGAATATTTTATATGCGACTCGCCAACACATTAAGTTCAGAGGTGGTCGTATATAGTAGCTGGTTGTTATTATTATTATGTAGCCTATGTATAACGATAAACAATAACTTAATATTGACAATTTATTCGCTAACAGCTTTTCGACTGACTCTCGTCAGTAGCGAACGTCAGTAATAGGATGAATCAAATTCAAAATGTAGGAATTATTTTGGCTGTATGACGTAATAATAACAATATATCGTTACTACCGTAACTTGCCTGTCTCCTATAATTGTTTTTGGCATTATTGCGTCATACAGACGAAATAATTCCGGCATTTCGAATTTGATTCACCCTATTGTTTGTTTTGAGGTATTCATGGTGTTTGTCGACTACTATGGTCATTTACACCAGGCCGATAATCTTTATTATGTTCCGTAACTGCCGACTTATAGCACGGCCCACCTCTAGGCTTTTTGTAGGACACCGCTTGCGCGGATGAGGTGGCGAGGAGGAGCCTAGGTAAACCTCCAACAGTTAGGTATCGGAATTCTGAAGTCGACCTCGGTCGGACTCGAACCCGCACCCATCGGTGTTGCAGCCGCGAATTATACCACTGCGCTATCTCGCCTTTCACCCTATTACTGACGTTCGCTACTGATGAGAATCAGTCGGAACGCTTTTAGCGAATAAATTAACAATATGAAGTATATAACAGTGCTTTTCAACCTCATTGAGCTCCATTCGCGCTTTTTTTGGAAATTATATTCAATTCGCACAAACCAACCGAAAATTGTTATTCAAAAAGAAAAGGAAGATACTTCAGAATATTTTATTCAGATGCGCAATAAATTGACTACTATAGCTTAGGCCAGTGGTCGGGAACCTATGACTCGCGAGCCATATATGGCTTTTTTGAGTATAAGATACGGCTCTTTGCCAAATATTTATTTTTGTTCTGAATTGAACAATATTGCAGCCACTTGTTAGTACATTTTCATCCCGGCGAGGATAATTATTCACGTGACAGTATAAACATGTCTTTGAGAGGTAAAGACAATGCCGTCTTCAGGTTTTGGGGCTTAGACCTCTATTTTCCAAATCCTCAAAATTAGGTTACTGTCGCGCCGGCGACCAATATCACTCGCGAATTCGAAGTATCCGACTCGAAATCTTGGATTGCACGATACGTTGATTGATCAAATAGAATAGCAGACATAGCGACGTCTATATGACAACGCAGTTTTCAAATACGCATTGCGAAATGAACTCACGAATACAAATTCGAATTACAAACAACGTCATAGCTAGTCACGTTCTTGATTGGTAAGTAGCTCTGTAGTACCGGCGATAAAATGTAGGCGTGTAGCGCAACGTTTTATGTTACCAGCGAATACTTTGAGAATTGAACACTGAACAGTCGTTCATGTCATTCATGAACTGAACATCGATAGAAAATACCAATAGTAATTGAACGTTTGACAATTTTCGTTCAGTCATCCTGACGACAGATGAGGTACTGCCTCTCTTGCATCCCCTGACCCGATGTCACTGATGTATCACAGCTAAGAATTGGTATGGATATATACTGCTGTACAGGGCCGTAACAGCACTTCGTCAGGCCCCCCCAAAACGTTCGTCTTGGGCCCCCATAGGGTGATAAACCTATCTTCTGTGGGGCGAAGCCTCCCAGACCCCCTCACCCTGTGCGCTGTTTCCCGCTACTTGTCCTCCACAATGGCTGAATTTATGCTAATTCACGAAATTATTTTGGGCCCCCTTCGAGCTCGCCCCCCCCCAATTGGGGGGCTTGGGGTGCGGCAGTTACGGCCCTGCTGCTGTAGTGACCATGTTGGCGTCACCTACGCATGTGATCATGAGTTCTTGCATTTAAAACAGCTCAAGCCTAAATAAGGCAACCAGCATGATTGGTACGAGTTTTTACGGAGAAAATGTGGCGCACGCGACAAATTGCATGTAGTGAGTTCAAATTAGTGCTACCACGACGTCACGGAATTTCAATTGTGACTTAACAGTTGATTGACATGTATGGCTCTTTGGGAGTTAGCATGAAAAAATATGGCCAATTTTGGCTCTTTAGGCAAAAAAGGTTCCCGACCTCTGGCTTAGGCCATCTAGTGTCTCATTGAAAAGTTAACTATTTCACCAAAACTCTTCTCGGCCAAACAAGCTGTTGGATTTTGGACAAGAACGTCTACTAGTGCTTGGATGGCCAGGTCTTAAGAACCGTTCTGCACTGACATCCAAATACAGCGTATTTCCAACGAGTGAATAATGCTTGCTGACAGAAATCATTTTTGAGAGATGAAACAAAGGTCCCGGAGGTTCCAGTTTGTCGAAACGGTGAAAAATCCAGATGCTTGGTTGTGCGGAGACTTGTTCTGTTTTGTTTTTACGATTTCAAATTTTCGGTCTCGCGAGTAAATGAGAAGAGCAAAGAAAGTCACGATCCCGTGTGTTCGGCTCTTTAGCTCACTATAACTTGAAAGTTCGTAACAGTTCATTAACCTTCAATAACCAATAACTAGTCTCTTAGACCAGGGCTCTTCGACATATTTCGTCGTGGTACACCCTTTTGATGTTTACTCAAAACTCGTAGACGACCCCTGACCACATATTACATTACATCGATTCCGTACTAAGCTTAAACCATGGGTGTTGACTGTTCAACCTTTTTGCTCTACCCGGCCGCATTTCGATTACATATAGCATACGGCCGCATCCCAGCGGAGATTCGTCATGACCCATCTGGGCGACAAATACTCCTGTTAAATTGACTATATGGGAACTTTGCGCCGCGGATATCCCACGTGGCGTTCGGTGCTGTCACTGATTTCGTTATCACCTTGCGTATAAAAGTTTCTAATTGTAGAAGCACAACATCCCCACAGGTTTCCCTATATATGCACCAAAATCGTTAGTGTAAATGTTATTATAAAGCTAGCATAATAGGTATTGGAATCCGGTTTCCATTCACGCCATTGATCAATTCTCAGCCCTGTTATCAAATCAATAAGTAGAGCTGATGAATGGATGTTTCCGAAAAATTGGCCCAGAAAATTAATGATTATGCATCGTCCGGTTTTTATTAATCACTGTGTTGTATGTTGTTATTTCTTGACCTCCCATCAGAATTGTCCGTATAGTCAAAATATATTTGAATCACCCAAATGTACCAGCGAAACTTTCATTCATGAGACGCACGCGATTCCAACTTGATATTTCTTTATGTGGCGTATCATTCTCCTCTGCGGTTTGCATTTGTACGGTTGGGCTCAGATTGCAAGGACACTATTACAAATCCAAGTCACCCCGAATCACGCTATGCGTGAAGGAAATTTTCGGGCTGAATAAAAATCTCTCAACGATTTGGGAACTAATTTGTAAATTAAAATTGCATATTGACACACGCTAATTTAATTATGAGTAGACCGCCGCATAATTATTGTTTTACGACAGCATGCCCTGCCTGGCTTATTCGCAATATGGATGTGCAAGACTGCAATATATAGGAAATGCTAAATAATAATCAGGACTCGAGATTACCTCACCACCATCCAGGCAACCGTCGTGCAGAACACTCAAAAGCGAACTGAATTACAAAGTACACCACAACGTACACCATAGGTAGCACACACACTGGGTCATTAAATAATGAATTATGAACAATCAAGCAATAAGGATAGTAGGGACAGCTTCGGCTGGCGTATGGCCTGTCATCTCGAGGTTCGCTTTACGGTAATTCGGGCTTAGTTAGAGGCTTATTTCTAGACCATGGGTTCTCAACCGCCGGTCCGCGACGACTTTTCTGCCGGTCCGCCAGGTATTTTAAAATGTTATACCCCAATTTCAAGAGGCAAAATGTTGAAGGCTTCTCAATTGATGAAAAAAATTATAACATCAAATTTTAAACATATTCATAACTTTACGAGCTAATATTAGGCCAGGAAACATGATCGATTTAACTTATTGAAGTTCAAACCGATCCCGGTGACGACATGCGAATGACAAGTCGAGATGACTCGTTGCAGCGCGCTGTTTGCATGATCATTCGTTTTCGATTCATTCATATTATGGGTGATTTCGTATCGCTGTTGCCAGGTGTTTTCGTGCGGCGTATTGCATGTCTGGTGGTAGTGCTGGGAAATGAGCAAGGTGCTTGTTCCCACTCCGAAACGCTTCTTCTCCAGATACTGTCGAAAAGAAGAATATAATTCGAGTTGGCGTGGTCGATTAATCCACGGCCTTCGGCGCGAAACACTGTCATTGACTATAGGTAACTAACCTAAGGATATGCGCAACACGTGACTAACGGTTGAGTAGCCTACCCAGATGCAGCTGACGATTGCTGGTCGCTTCGTTAACATATATTGTGTACCAGCGGCCGGGCACCATTATGTCTGGGGTAGATTCGGACTGTACTGCCACTCGAAGATCACGTCTGGGGCATGTTCGGGTTATGTTGCCTCTCAGGCATTGTATCTGGGGTGTATGCACTATGTTTCGCCACTAGGACACCATATATCTGGGGTAGATTCGGAGATGTGTTGCCACTCGGATATCATGTCTTCGGTATGTTCGTAACGTGTTACATCACTCGGACATCATGTCCAAGGTGTGTTCGGACTACGCCTCCACTCGGACAGTATATCCGGGTAGATTCAGACTGTGTGCCGCCAGACGGACTGGGGCATGTTTGGACTTTGTTGCAACTCAGATATCATATATGGGATGTCTTCGCACTGTCTTCCGCAACTCGAACTTCATGTCTGGGGTATCTTCAGGCCGTTTTGCCATTGGGACATTATATCTGGTGTAGATTCGGACTGTGATCCGTCACTCGGACATCATATCTGGGATATATTCTGCCTGTGGCAACCCGGGCATCATGAAAGGTTATGTTTGGGCTATCTTGGGACTGTGACATGATGTCTTGGGTATGTTCGTACCGTGTTCCGTCACTCCGCCATCATATCTGGGGTGTGTTTGGATGTTGTCAATCGGACATCATGCCATTAGTATGTTCGCATTGTGTTCTGCCATTAGGACATCATATCTGGGGTAGATTCGGACTGGCATGATGTCCGAATGGCAAATACACACAGCCACATTCAGCGCAGATCTTCGTATATGATCATAAAGTAGTATATTCCGTAGCAGATTTATTTTACTTTAAATTTTTCTCAGCACTTCGCGTGATTTATTGTCACATTTCTTGCATTTAGTATTGGAAACCCTCCTAGAAATTATAAATACGCGTAATTTACAGAATTCCAACTATACTCATTATAAGATAACGTGTCGTTCAACATGGGACTACGCTGGTGCGCTCGAAGCTAGATCGTCGGCGATGAAACATTTGCGGAAAATGACAGAGCCATATTCACCGAAACCGTCGATATTGCTATGTCTAAAACGCCAAATAATCCTGTCCTAACCAAATGAGCCCATTGCTACACGGAGGCGACTGCCAATATGTACAAGTAATATACTTAATGATCGAATTCATTCAGTACCTTTGAAAAGATTTTGTGCTTCGCGCGACCAGGGCATGACTACACACTGTACAGTTGCTCACCGAGTTTACATGACATAATTGATATCAATTTTAAAATATAGTCATATAAGTCTTGCTTTCAATGTTACCGAATTCGGTTCGTTCCTTGTTGTTCGTTCCTTGAATGTTATCAACATTCAAGTTTCCTGCGCAACGGTTGGTAAATCTCATGCGACCCATTGGCCGAAAAGGTTGGCCATCCCTGACATAGATAGAATTGAACATTATTTGCAAAATACAATTCAGATGCATAGAGGAAGAAAGAAGCAATATGCATCTTCACGATGCAGTCACAAATTGATGCAATTTTTGGGATAATACCATGATATTGTGACAGAGCAAATATATTCTCTGGTTGAAACATTGATGTACATATAACCAAACACTCCTTCCAACTTGACAAAATTAAAAATAGTTGTGGTGTAGCTTGGCTGCTTGGGTCGAACAAATGATTAGGATGGACTGCAAATCCTAGTCCTTGAATACTTGACTAAGTGCATGTAGACTAGACATATGCTATTTGGCTAATTCCTAAATTTCGTTTATGACAAATGTCTATTAATAGTGAGAGTGTGTGTGCTTGTAATCAGTACAGTGTATAATGAGAAAATTGATAAGATGCATCTCTGTATTAGTTGCTGACTCATACACAAGAGCAACACTTCGATTGTTTTATCTACATTTTAATTATACAGTATGGGATGTATGTCGTGTTCGAATGGTTCATACATATTAGGTTATTAGAGAGTCCATGTTATGAAAATTGATAAAATATGAAAAAATTAGGGAAATTTAGATAGGTAATCTTTCATGCATAGTGAATAATTCGAGCTGTGCCACAATGAAACAATTTTGCATGCCATTGTTAATCGTATGTTAAATGATAGTCATTTAACCGTCACTGTGGCATATAGTTTTCGAAGTAAATTGGTCCTACTGTTGGAGTTGGAGTCGGTATTTTTAAAGACTCAGGAGTCGGAGTTGGAGCCGGAGTCGGAGTCGGTACGTTTAAAGACTCAGTAGCCGGAGTCGGAGTCGGTCAATTGAAAATGTGCGGAGTCGGAGTCGGAGTTGAAGTCGGTGCTAAAATTTGCCGACTCCACAGCCCTGGTGCCAATACAGTCCAAACATAACCTGTCATGATGTCCGGGTTCCCATTACAGTTAGAATATACCCCAGTCATTATCGAGTGGTGAAACTGAGTCCGAATATACACCAGATATAATGTCCCAGTGGCGGAAAAGAGAGTGCGAAGACATCCCAGATATGATATCCGAGTTTAAACAAACTCCAAACATCCCCCAGACGTGGTGTCCGTGTGGCGGATCACAGTCCGAATCTACCCCAGATATACTGGCAGTATGGGTGGCACGTTATACGAACATACCAAAGACATGATACGTGTGGCAACACAGTCCGAATCCACGCCAGATATGATGTCCGAATGGCGGAACACACTGCGAACATAATACCCCAGATATGATGTCCTAGTGGCAACAAAGACCGAACATACCCCAGACATAATGCTGTCCGGCCACTGACATACAATATCTGTTTACGAAGCGACCAGCAATCGCTAGCTGTATCTAAGTACTCAACCGTTAATCACGTGTTGCGCATCTACGCACAGGTTGGTTATCTATAAATCGACACTCCGCGCTAGCACGTTATCTGGGCAAGAGGATTTTACCTCGACTCAGCAGACTATAACTATACTGTGAAATCATGTTAATACCATCATGAACATATTCAATTACGACTAAAACCCTCAAAATGTCAATCTCTACTACCATAGTTTCGAAAAAATGGTCGTATACTTTACATTCTGGTTGGATAAAAGTGTTGAAGGTCCACCGGTCCGCCACATATTTTTTGAAATTTTACCGGTCCGCGAGATGAAAAAGGTTGAGAACCACTGTTCTAGAATAGAGTCAATCTAGCAAAACTAATGTGATATTAGTAATTACAATGCTTTGAAAACAGAAAGCACTCCCAGATGTTCTACCAATTTTTTTTGTTGTCATTTTGTTGACTATTATTATCGACGTATCGAGTGCTTTTAACGTCGTCGCGGATGTCGCATAACCTTCGTCACTCAGAATGATTTCCTTCCTTCGGAGCTTAAGAAAATTTAACTGCCATGTTGCTCCGTTTACCCTATAGCCATATTTACTGACGTATAGAGCAATGAAAAGGTCTGGATTCGCGGTTGCCCCTGAAAGCTAACAAGTAAGGACTTTTTCTCTGTGCACTGGAGTTTATGTCATACGATAACGAAATGTATGTATCAATATTTCCATGTTCTAGCTCAACAATAATAGCTGTCGATCATGTGTTTAATATACCGATATTTTGACCAAGTTATATTATTGTGTTTTCTACAGACTTCAAAATTGGTGTACAGATCGGGAATGGAAAAAGACCGTACTGTGTTGGACTGGACTCAGTCATATCCCGTCACTCCATCATCAGCCACCTACCTGGCACTACATGAAGACGTAGACCCTACTTTACAGACAGGAATGTTCAACATTCCAATAACCGAAACAGCTGATGGAGCAATATGCGAGAGAGGGCCTTAAACAGTACTGCAGCAATATACGGGACAAAGAAATACTGATGAGAGAAGTCTAGAATACGGCTATATGTTATTATCTTTGGCGTTACCTAGCCATGACCAAAGATCGTTTGTCAAGCAAATATAAAAGGAAACTGATGCTTTTTCGCTTTGTTGCTATTTTGAGAGGAACCTGCGATAGAGGCATAATTAAAAAAAACTTTATCCACCTCTCAGTAGTATCCAGTGACGTGTGGTCAGGGGAGGCAAGTGAAGCAGTGCCTCACCTATCGTCCGGACGAGTATAAGAAAATTGTGAAAACCTTCAATGATTATGATATCTTCAATCGATGTTCATGAATAACTAAATTTGAACATTTTTTCATCCAATATCACCAATTTTCATATTTATTGTTAAAAATTACTGAGCGAAAAAAGAAGTCGGGCACCCCGTTTTTCTTCTCCATGCTATCCGTGGATGCTGTGCGCCTAGAAGGATAGCGTCGGATAGTAGTTTTCGAGTCTTTGGGCTGACCCGGCCGGAAATCGAACCCACGACCTACCGATCAAGCAGCCGGACGCATCACCATATCTCGCTCGGTTGTTGCGTTCTTGTTGCTTGTGACATTTATGATGTTTTTCGACTGCAACGGTCATTTACACAGGCCGATAATCTACATTATGATTCCATATCAGCCGACATCATAGCACGGCCCACTTCTAGATTTTTGTATGACACCGCTTACGCAGATCAGATGGCGTGGATCAGCCTAGATAGCCTGCGAGCAGGACCGTTACAGCACTTCGTCACCCCCCGCCGCCCAAGAAATACGTTGGTCTTAGGGCCCCCATACGGATAAACCGAACTTCTGGGGGCTTCGCTTCGCCCCTCCCCCCAGACCCCCTACAGCTGAACGCTTTTTTACGCTACTTATCATCTACATTTGCTTTCCGTTTAGTGAGTCAGCTTGTATATCGCCTAAACGCGCCAAGCGCGAAAAAAAACTATATAATTCATGATTGAATCGATCTCAATAATCGGGAACTGCATATATATTGCTATCAATTTTTATCATCTCTCTGCTCACGTAATCAGATCTACCGGTAGAGCTGAGTGAGGTGTGCTGGAAAAGGTAGGACCCCTAAATAATAATTAAACGGGGGAGATAGCGTTGGGGTGACGGTAAGCGCCTACCGCGCAGGCCGCATGGGTTCGATTCCGCGTCGGAGGTTATTCTGGACTCCTCTTCCCCCGCGTTGCTGTTCTTACGGCAACAAAAAAGCCCAGAAAAATACCCGTTGAAAGAGCGCACCCACAAGGAATGGAAAGAGAAAAGAAGAGACGCGGAAAAGAGATCGACTTCAAAAAAGGAAGTGTGAAATCGGGCACTAGGCCGAGGTCGATGCTAGTTTAAGAGACTGCAACCGCAACTGGTCGTTCGGCATTCTCCTATCTATCTGTTCATTACATCGCATTCTGTCTTATCGCATTGTACATTGTGTGTGTCTTGATCGGATGAAAATATAATCTGACGAATATTGAATATGACGTCTTCTGGCGGACCCGTTGGCATAATGACTTCGTTACATGATGCTGTGTGACCTCCTATCTGCTATGTCAAAAGATATTCAAATCGCCCAAACGCACTAACCTAAAAGACGCACACGATGTCAAATTGCTATTTCTTTACTGGCAAATAATGTTCTCTGCGGGATGGCATTTAACTTGTGGGGCTCAGATCGCCAAGACAGGAACATTCGGCGCCAGCCATTGAGGCGCCTATGTAGCCCCTGCGGGATGGGATTTGTTTTGTAGGGCTCAGATCTCCAGGACAGGAACATTCGGCACCTGCCTGCCAGACCTCCATATGTTTATTAGGGTTGCCCAAAATTTGGGAAATATTAAAAATGCTGCGTTGTAATGTCTCATTCTATAGATTATTATTGAAAATAGACATGAGTGAATCTGCAAAAAGCCCATAGAAAAGCCGTTAGGATTTCGTGCAAAGCGCTTGAAAGTAGCAGCCGAAAAGTGGGGGTGCCACCGACCATAGAACGGCGAGAAGACTAGTAATCACGAAGTCACGACTCTTGATTGGCTAATCGGCTATGCTTCAATGATCACGGCGGCGTCGGCTTTCTACATTGTATAAATATCGAAGTTTTCGGTCAGCAGAAGGGCTAATCCTTTTCGGCCAAGGTCTTCTCGCTGCTGATCGTTCCGGCACACTTCTGGGAGTCGCATAGCCTATGTTACATGGCCTATAACTTGATATGTCATGGTGCGATGTGGCGCGGTAATGGCCGACGCCGAAGTGCCCATTTCTATAAATCATGCGTATTTTTTGTTGGGGGAAGGGTATCCAATAGTCAAGATATTCGATAACATTAAATTGCGCCTGGCGTGAGAATTTTTTTGAAAAAGTTGCATACGTGATCTTCGTAGGAGCCCTGATTGATGCTTCCACGACGGTGTGTCCGCTATTTCGTCCTTCTATCAGGGCAGAAATAAAGTCGATCAAACAATTTACTGTTGTTCACAGGCTTCACTATTCCATCTGTTGTTTCTGAGTATAGAACGCTTTACCGCCATCAAACGGACGTTTTGGCACAGGCGAATGCAGTCCAAGACAGTGAAACATTTGATCGTGCTTTTGTGGGCTCTAGCAATCATCGTCTCGTTCCTACCAGGTATATTTTGTGACACGGGGCAATTTGCTCATATCAGATGTTCATTGTAATCAAGTGATATAGTGAACCAGCACATTGACAAATTATTATTATTACTCTCGCAGCGGCTTTTCCCGATCACTTTGCGTTTCAATTCCAACCTTCTCTTCTTATACACGTGATGGCAATCAAGCCGCATTCGGACTGGCGTGGACCGATATACGCTACGATCGTCATAATCATTCCTTACATGACAATGGTGAGAGTTGTTGCACTGCTAGAAAAGTTAATGTTTATGAACGAAAAGTTCCACGTTGAACTAATGCTACGTAATATAGTCTCTGTATAGCCTTTGACGTATAGGTCCCGGTGAGACACAGAGATACTAGATTTATCCCGAAAGAAACCAGCACCTAACCGAAATATATGCTTCTTGCCCTGCTTTTATATAGGCTTTACTAAGAGAATGTAGCTGATAGTGTCCCTTACTACGTAGCAACGCACTACGTGCAGATGTATGTATGG
>ATSW01106343.1:0-23452 GCA_000444245.1 Botryllus schlosseri | reverse complement strand
TTTGCTCACAGCGCATCGACAGTCATGCATAGGCGCAACAAGTCGGTTTCGTTTCTTCGACTTGATAGTCATCAGAGATGAAAATCCTTGCTCGCACACTTGGAAGGAAAAATTAGCAGCTGGGGAATAGCGTGATAAGCCAGAGTCGAGTACGAGGAGGCCACGGTAAGCCTGAAGTTTAAGGGAGAACAATCTTTGTGTTCAACCCCACCTTAGCTAATAACTCCCTTCGGTCGAAAAAAAAAATGCAGAATTCTACTGCTCTACTCGCGTACCGTACCACCTGGAAGACCTTCGCGTACCACTAGTGTACGCGTACCACAGGTTGGGAACCACTGCTCTAGAGAAACTAGCTGTGAATTTCGAAAAAAAACTGCCAATACCTTTACCGTTTGGCACCGGCGTGTCTATTTTTCGACATGCCGGTACGAGAGAAGAGTACCGTAATTGAAACCACGATATATTACACATTAATCGTGCTAGGTCGTTGGTGTTCATTTCTGTGAATAGATATTGTTCGTGCAAGTTCATTGATACCTTGTTATTTCATATTTATTATATCGAAGACGTCAAAATCGCATATCAAACACCGTAGATAAACATGTTGCAAAATACACTGTGTCAGCAATTCGCGCGTCATTGACCACTCTTAGATAACGTTCTGTATGTTTCGTTCTAGCCGTCTTCGGGTATAGTTGTTTCATTATGTGAATAGCTAGTGTCCATACAAGTCCAGACGTATCTTCATATCTGATATTAGTTACATCTAAGCTGATCAAAAGGTATGTGATAGGCCGCGTGACAAAAATATCCGCCGAAGAATCATTTCGCAGACACGCGCATTCCTCATACCCGCTATATACACTGTCGTTTAGTTGGCTTTATTCGTCATAACCAGCTGTAGTTTGTTGCTATGAATAGCGATTGTTACTGGTACTAGTTAGTTCTATACCGCTCAAGGTTTCATTTGAAAACCGGGAAGCGAATTCCGTCAGACTACCGTACCAGCTTCAAGCACATGGCTGAATACCCGTCACATAACGTGAAATATATCGTGTTCTAATAGCCATAAACCTTCATAGATTGTGTCTGTGAATTGTTGTTGCCTATATGATTCTAAATAACGGCTAATGGTAAAGTATAATTCGGAATACATACAATATTACTCATCGATTATACTTACGCAAAAGCGTGCGTCTGGGTATAGAAAGAGCTGTCGTACATCGATATATATCTTACGTTGTAGTAATGATAAGCATTTGCAGTAAATCATTATGGTAAGGACTGTAAATATCCGTTTACGAATACTAAAATGACTAATATAGGGTCACAAATCTTGAGAACATTGGAACCAATGTGGAGCTTCTAAATTATCTGAAAATTGTTTTAGTCTGCATAAACCTTGATGTAGAACTGCAGATATATTCTTTGTGGTCGCGTAAAAGGTACACATTTGAAATGTCCATAATTATCTTTCATGCATTTATGGCTTAAATTTTACCCATTGGAATTGATAATTGACCACGAGGATTGTTCAAAAATAACTTTTTCTTGATTAAATTGTTCGGGTGCCCAAATATTCACTGCACGTCAAATTTGGCTCAACTCCAACCAGTAGAAGCCGGAGTAGAGACAATTGAATTTTCATTGAATTAAATTTAAATTCAAAAAAAAAAAAATTGAAATACTACTGTCAACCCCATGAAATCAATGAATTGTCGACAAAAACGATGCAGTTTGACACACTTCCAACCCGTTGACCCGAAGTTATTTGAGCTTTTCATGAATAATTCCGTGATTTGATTACCCACCGTTCAAGCTATTTTTTGCAAATCCAAAACTTTCGACTGCAAAACTTCGCTTCTACCGATGGCAAGGGAGCAAAAATGGGTGTGCATCTTTCTTGTTGGCAACTTTACAATTTCATGGGGTCGAGAGGGAAATTTGAAAGTTTTTCCATTATTTTGTAATAAATTAAACTATTTAAATTGGCTCTGCTTCTACTGGTTGGATTTGGTGTTATTTAGGCAACCTAATAATTCAATTAGTGAATTTGTATTGTCTCGTTTCAGACAGAAAACGCAAGCTACGAGGCCACATTATCATCGATTAGCAGTTTCAAATATGATGCCGGACGTTTTGATTTCAACGAGCTTGCCACCAATTACACAACATCTGGCAAATCGGCTGGTAAGTGAATTGGATCTCAAAGCATGGTTTTAGGGTATCGAGTCATGACTCGACTCGAGTCACAATTCTTTGTGGGCTCGACTTTATTCGAGTCAATTTGTGTACCGACTTGACTTGTACTCGAGTCATTGCGCATGACTCAACCAAATCGTATGACTCTTATGACTTGGTTGAAGTCTATATCAGGACCGATAATTGAAAAATAGGCCCAGAAACTGTCATTTATCTGTTGGAATAAACAATTAATCTGTTGATAGTGAGAAAATGAGTATATTATTGGTCCAAGCCTTTGATATTACCCAAGAGTTTCACAGAATTGAGTTTAACTAAACTCGGACCCGATACGGAACAGTCAACACTTGTACTTGGACTCTAGTCTTAACATTATGACTCGGACTCGATCTGTTGCTCCCTGACTTGAACTTTGACCTGATTCGATGTTGAATTGAAAATGACTCGATTTGTGACTCAGAGCCTTGTGACTTGGTTACAACCCTGTCAAGTAGTTTATATTTACTTGTGCACTCCGAAAAAAGCTGAAATATTTCATTACCGGCTATCACTGTTTTAAATGACCTTTTTTAGGTGGAATTCATTCGGAACGACCTAGTTTGAAAGCAATCTGTCTCACATTGTAATTTATTTGCATTTCAGATATCGACGTAAATTTTCGAAACGATAAAATGAACGAGCACGAATGCATGAAAAACTTGACGAAAGCCATTTTCTACATGAAGGAAAACAACATTGGTTCGACAGATTTCATTTTACTTTCAAATCAGACTCGGGAAATTAGAGAATTCTTGATGTTTCAATAGAGTAGCTAGAAGTTGATGCTGGCAGTATAATTCTAATCTAATTTGTGAAATGTTTTTATTCTCTCGAATTAATTCTAATCTTATTTCATGGAAAGAGAAGTGTATATATGAAAATCTGAACATTAGGCTTGTTAAAATTGAGTTTTTTTCTTCATATTTTACTGACTATTCGATAAAAAACCTTTATTTCCTAAAATTTCACCAGCACGTTCACAAAGTTATTAAGTTGCCCATAATAGAACGATGCTCAGCAAATCTGGATCAACTCCAACCGGCACAAGCAAAGCTATGCTGTTCAAAATGCTGGATTTCACATGATAATAATTAAACAGGTGGTTCGTGGTACAGAACTTGAATATAGCTTTCAATACAACATCCATTGCAGTAAAATATTTATTCAACTCAGAGACTTTTTGGTGCCCCTTTTCAAGAGTTAACAGCACACTAAAGGGATTTAAGCAGAATTAAAGCAAAACCAGAAAGGCAAAGTATGACGCAACAATCAGAAATTACATACCATGAAATCCGCACTGTAACAATGGCAACAATAACAAACTTTGAACTGTACGGTACTATAGTAACATAGCAATTTGAAACTAAACAACAACAAACACGAATTAGAACGCACTAATGGGAAATTTGTAAGTTCTACAGAAAATCTTTTTGTCTACATAAATAGGCTTGGTCAATTGGATGATTGTTGATTCCAAGGCTTTCAAATGAAACAAGGATGTGCCTCGCGCAATGACAGTAATAATATTGACGCTGATAGATCTATGATTAGAATTTCCCAACTATCTAAATGCTATTTTTTCAAAACCGAAATTTTGTACTCCAATAACTTCGCTTTTACCGGTTGAAACTGAGTCAAATTTAGTGCACATCGTTTTTTTAGCCAACTCGTCACTATTATCGAATAGCCGGTAGAATTTCAATAGAAATTAATTTTTGAGTAACCTTATCCATTCAGGATTTCCTGCATACCAGCCTGGCACCACCAGCATTCAGTCACTACCGAAATGGATCGGTACACTGGTGCAACGCATGACGTCCGACGCGCCCATGAACGTGAAACTCTTTATTGTGAAACTGATCGTAAATTGCAGCAGCGTGTTCGAATGCTACGGTTCACAATTGCTGGTGCCAGTGACAAAAGTGGTTGTGCAATATATGAAAGCGGAGCGTGGAAATTGGCATAAAATCGACCAGTTTGTGGAAGACTCTCTGGTCACTATGCTGTGCTGGAAGCAGGAGAAATTGACACAGGTAAATCTTGTACAGTGGTTCGTAACTAAACAGTTATTTCCAAATTAGATTAGAATTAGAATAAAAACCTGGAGACATTTCATAAATCATCTGAGAATTAGAATTAGAATTAGAGCAAAGAAACATCTCACAAATCAGAGTGGAATTGGAATAAAAGCATAGAAGCATTTCTCAAATTATATTAGGATTAAATTACTGGCGTTTTCCTCTAATTAGTCCTAGGCCACAACTCTAACTCGAAAAATATGCCATTAAAATAACTAAAATTAATTCAAGTCACTATTTGCGAAAGAGCTACTTACTGGCCACTTTCACCAACTCGATTTGGTTCGCACATCGGGACCGAGTCTTAATTTTCATGATTCGGGTAGAGCGATGACAAATGATTTTTGCGAATATTGAAATGATATGATCCTTGACACGAAGAGCTAATTTATCAAGGAAAATGATAGTTTTGATGCCATTTTCCACTGTTGAAGCCTTTAAAGCTCGAATGGTCCATGTCACAGCAGAAGAAACATGCATTACAAAGCTATGCACGTTAGCGGAAATATACATCTCAAGTCATGATTGTCCCACAGCATTGTCACAAAGTGCATTGAAATAGGGTTTGGTCGAAAAATAGTACCGAATTATCTTTGACGTGATGTACAATTGGCATTATATTCTTTGTGGTGGCATAAAAGGTACATATTTGAACTATACCATCCTTCATACTGATGTTAAGTCATCATGAATTTGAATTAAATGAAATTTGCTCTTTTTGTGTGTTAGAATATGTTCTCAATCGCGTCGGCTCACCCCCAAATGACACCTGGGGTGTTGATTGTAAATTTTCATAAAATTGCGCTAGTTTGGTTTATCATACCGCGTTTGTACTATTGCAGGATAATGCGGAAGAAAAAATCCACACCCGAGCGTTGGTGGAAGTTTTGACGCAACATTGTCCCGACAGCAATCAGGCCGCTTTCAAGAGAAACTTGCGATTGTTCAAGGCCACCGTGAAATGTCTCAAAACAAAAATCACAGACGTCAACACGGATTTCATATTCCATTATTCAAAGCGGTGTGTTGTAGGTTAAATTGGGTGTCAGCAGATTGTGATTGTGGATGTTTTTTAGGCCGGGGACCGATTCTTCTAACGTACTGTACAGTCAGCATTTACTGGCTTCTCTGCTCTCGAATGGAATATCTCCGTATCGCCCTTCGATCGAGGTGGACAGAATGGAATATTTTAAAAGGTGCCACATTTAATTGTTCTATTTTATTCTACGTGAAAGTGAATTTGATTATTGGTGTCAACTCTAATGTCATTCTGTTTCAAGCATTCTAAATTGGGCACATTAAGTTAAAATATGTACCTTTTATGTGAAAATACAGAATAAAATTCCAAATTAAACTACAATTGAAATTACCGAATTGAAATTAAACTAAACCCAGAGTTCAAATATATGTACACCGAGCTTGGCTCGTTCCGCACCATACTGTTATCCTGTAGCATTTTCAGGAATAGCAGAAATTAGATTAGAAATATAATAACATCGTAGCAACATTTGACAGATTAGATTAGAATTAGACTGCCAGCATTTTGATATAATTGGTCTAATTTGACAACGAGAATTATCTAAATGTCCAAGTTTGTACCAAATGTTCAATCATAACTGTGGCGTTTGTATTATGACAAAAATTGAGACAAATATCCCATCCCTAGTCGAATCCAGACAATCGCCTTCCAATAGCCATCAATATATTCTCGTGTGCGATTCATTTTATCTATCGGATATCAAATATACTTTCATGGTGCATTTTAGAATTTTTGGTTTCGTCCTGCATAAAAGCAAGAGTATCATGGATGTTTCGTCGTCCATTATCGGAATGACGTTACGATATCTCGCGCAATTTCAAAGCGAAACTGAAGGAGAAATCAATGAACTGGTAAATACTGGGTTGGAATAATTGTGCCTGGACTTTTTGTCATTTTTATGTAGAATATGTACTATGTACAACTAGAACTAGAAGTAGAATTAACGACCTTTATAAGTCTACAACTAACTAAATAAAGCACAATTAAATAGATTCAATTTTCAAGCATCTCTATAAAATTTTATTTTATCGAAATAGGATCATTTATTTTTTCACATGAGCAGCGGTACAAGTTTGAAATAGGAGGAGGTTCTTTGACCCCAAAAACCCACCCCTGGCTGCTCCGTTGTTAATAGTGTTGACTCTGAGCTAGCAATGGCTGCAAAAACATCGCAGAACAGAACACAAGTATCAGGATTCCCACCAAATGGCGACACATGTTTTCTAGTTTGTAGACAACTCGACCATTCTATGGGTTTGACAGTAAACTTTGAATTTTTTTTTCAATTATTTTGTAATCAATTGAAAATTTTCAAACCGTGCATTCATATCTATAGTTGGAATCGAGCCAAATTTGGTGGGCAGCGTTTTTATTTCGACAAAAAAGTTATTTTTGAACAGGTTGAACAGTTTCCTTACCTACATTTTTCCACAGGCAAAATCTACTCTACGAAACGTTGCTAAGTCAGCACAAGCCAACCCACAAAGCATGGGCACCTTCCTCCATTGCATCTCCAAAGTCGCAAAGCATCACCCGCAAGCGGCCGAGCCATTTGTGGAAGACATTTTGTATTTTTTGCCCAAGGTAACTTTGGTTGGATTTGTGGATTTATCGTCCAATCATGTACCTCGATTTGTAGGTTCCGTCGGTTGAAATGAAGAGGTTGTGCATCGAAACCATTCGATCCTGCATGAATGATTTAGATGCGATCATTGTGGAGTTGAAAGCTAAAAAATTTCTGGACATGCTACAGCACCGGTATGAATTTATATATTGTCATTGACATTTACTGGGGAGGGCATATATGTGCTATATGTGTTGTACTGTGAGTTTTGTTGCAGCGTTGTTTTGTTTCAATTCATATTTTACTATTTGTGACTCACCTGTTATTGAATGATACATTTAAAGTAATGTTCCTATGGCATATCCTGTGAATGATGATCAATACTAGGTCAAATGGCTGATTTTCAAGGCAGTGTATGATCTGGAAGTGCCGCCCTAGACTGCATGACCGAAAACGAAGAATTATTGCGGCAATGTCCGTCTTACGTGATATCAGGTTCTGGGATTATGTGCCTACAATATAGAAGGACCTCATATTGCACACAATGACCCCAATACTTAGCGATTTTTATTCGGAAGATATGACTTTTTAAAGATACTATAACAGATATTTTTCCAATCGAAAGCTACTCCTATTTTACAGCAATGACCCTCTACAATTGTCCTGTATGAAGCTTCTGAGTAAGATATTGGACGTCTCGATTAAATCCGTGAAGGAACAAAGTCGCAACCCTGACCATCATAACGCTACCGTCAATTTCTTCCTCCCTGCAATCCATCAATATATTTTGAAACATCCCAACTCAAGTTGTCGACAGGTAATCCTAGCCGCTCTACATGCTGTATAGCTGGTTTCTGATACAAGCACGAGTGAATATATAAATAACAACCTAATCCGTGGCCATTTTCATTCTTTGACCGACGAATGATCAGTATTCACTGACGGCTGAATTACAGTCTTATGTCACAAACTTGTGTTTGTTCAGGAGATGTACTCCATCGCGATGAAGATATTCGAATTTCAACATAAGTATGATATTTTGTGTTCGAAAATGCAAAAGTAATTTCAATAACGAATTGAATCGCAGGTTGAAATCCAGTCAACGTTCCGAGAAGAACATTGAAAATTCAAGATTGATATTAATTCACGGTCTCGGAGACTCTGAAGAACCTTTGAGGTAAGCAATATCATCGATAATTTATTATTGATCAATTTTTGTGGCTGAATTCTAGTAACTGATATGGAATCATACGCTAAAAGACATGGTTGCGGATTTTTTTGCAACATATATTTCAATGGAATGTATGGAGATTTTGTTTTTGTGTTATATGTCTGGATGTATTTACGGTGGCGAATTCTTTAATTAAATAATGGAACGACCCACCTTAAATACTATGATTTCCAATACAAAATTTTGAACAGCAATAACTTAGCTTCTGGTGATTGGATTTGAGCCACATTTGTTATGCATCGTGTTTTTAGAGAACTTAACAATGGCATTGTGTTGCCAGTAAAGTTTTGAAATGTTATTTTTACAATCAATTTAAAATTATCTAACCCTAAATGAACTTTTTAAGCTACGTACTTTGTACTTGTAAAATGTTCCAGTTGCAAATTTTAAAAATTGATTAGTTCTAGTTGTAGTTCTTCTAGGGACGAGTTTTGAATGGTGAGTAGCTTTAGCTCTAGGTGAGGATTTTCAAGTGTTGGTATATCCAGTTCAAATTTTAGCTGAAGCTTTTAAAGGTCGGTAGTTGTAGTTCAAGTTGTGAATTTTAAAAAGTGTGTAGTTCTAGTTCTAGTTTTAGTTTTAGCTGCGAATTTTAAAAGTGAGCAGTTGTAGTTTTAATTGTGAGTTTTGAAAAGTGAGTAGCTCTAGTTTTAGTTTTAGTTGAGGGTTTTAAAGGTCGGTATATCTAGTCCTAGTTGAAGTTGGATATTTTTAAAGGTTTGTAGTTCTAGTTCAAACTGCTACTTTTGAAAAGTGAGTAATTCTAGTTCTAGCTCTTGTAGAGGATTTTTAAAGGTCGGCAGGCCTATATCTAATTCTAGTTGTAGTTGGATATTTTTAAAGGTTTGTAGTTCTAGTTCAAGCTGCTAGTTTTGAAGTAAGCAGTTCTAAGGAATAGTTTCAGTGTTAGTCGCGCATTTTGAACATCCAGTGTTTTCTACAAGTTTGCCTTCGTTACTGACAACCTTTGCTCTGTTCTTGACTCGACATTCCTCATCCGACAGGCTTCAAGTGATGAATTTCTGGTCTGAAAACGTGAACCGAGCCGGCAGCTCAGCGAACACTCTTGCCGGCAAGCTGTTGTCGTTTTTACAAGACTTGTATTCACCTGACGCGGACGAAGTTGGATATCTCACAAGCTGCTGCGATCTGCTCATGAGATCTTGCTCCGGAAACCCTAAATTCACGCAAGATATATTCCCAAACACCATATCGGAGTGTCAATACGAGGTAGGGTTGTATACATTTAGTGATTTAATACTGTACAGGTTATCAATAGGGGGTTCACGATACCTCTAAATTTGCAAAACGATTGGCGATTTTAAGTTAATTTGTGATTTTCTAACGTGGAGTAGATCGTATGAAGCAATTTTATTTTATAACTGTTAAGACATCCAGGCTCCTACTGTGGAAACAGTTTTAACTGACAAAATGCATTTTTTAAGTTCTTTTTCAGCTGCAGTTCGAATGCTGTGGCTTTCTGAAGAGAATGATTGCCGCCAAAAATTCTTTCGCAATTTTATCTCCAATTTCAGACCACATCATATTTGATCGCAGTGCCCCTTAAGTACAATTTGTATACCGAAAATAGGAGTCATTTCTATTCTAGTTATTCGCTATAATAACATATTGATACAGAAATAAACCCGAATATTTTCGACAGACACTCATCAGGGGTAATCGTCGGCAACTAGTAGAGAATTGATAAGAACATTGTATTTTATCAGTTGTATGACTAATATGACCACCATATTCGGTGATACGATTGTTGACATACAATGTTGTTTCCAATTCTCTTCTAGTTGCTGACGATTACCCCTGACGAGTGTCAGCCGAAAATATTCCGGCTCATTTCTATATGAATATACTATTCAATTGTATATTAAAGCTGCGTGCTGTAACGAGTCTCTTTAAATTGTAGGTATTATCGCTATCGCGATACCTGGATGCTGACAGCACGTCTCGTGAAAAATTGGAAGGGCTATCGTCATTGTCGACAGATTATTCTTTGCAACCAAGCAACTCTGTTAAACGCGAGGCTGCGATTCCTGGCACGAGTGCTGGTAACAATATGATTTACGATACCATTCCATATACTTTACCACAATTTAGGCTACAGTATATTCGTGAAAAGCTATAGGCCTGTCACTGGGGGGATTGGGACCGAAAGCGTCTATTTTTGAAATGCTGGTTCTCTCTCCAATATTACTTATTTCATTTGCAATTCGGCAATTCGTAGCATGGTGTTGTGTTTTAGCTGAAAAATACGATCAAGCATTGCTTTTGTGCATACAAACGAGAGTGATTATCTTCTCTGTATTCTGAACGCACTAGAACATTTTTTTTACCTAAAAAACAGAAGACTTTGACCTAAAAAATCAAAATTTTAACATTTTTTGATCGTAAACGACTTAATTTTGACTAAATATTGACCTTATGTATGTAAATTAGTTGTTTTCCCATCATAATGTTAGAATTGTACTACTTATCTTCCTTTCTGGTTGGAACTGTCTGCCCTTACAAAGTAATCTGGCCTGAAAGAACTTTTTGACTTGAAAAGTGACAAATTTTGACATAAAATGCTTAATTTTAACGAAATCTGAATCTATGAAGAGTTCCAGTAGTAACATCACACATTGTGGTATAAATAATTATTATTTGTTGTAGTACAATGAAAGACACTTTTTTACATTCTCGGATAGAAAGTGTCTGTTCTCACTAAGTAGCTTGCAAAGAATGGAGAAAGAACGTTCAACAGCAGCAGTTGTTGGCTGGCAGCGCTGAAGTTGTGCGCACACTGCTGTACACTAACTGTTTATGATTCACCATGAGCAGACAATGGGCCGTCTACAGCGGTAGGACTATAAAGTAGGCCACAAGCTGTAAAATGTCAAATGATAAGTTCACCGACAGTGCAAACATCTACGATACAAACGAAATGCAGGTTGCAAAAAATGTTTGACTTCGTAAACAATTTTGACAATCTTTTGACCTAACGCTACAATTTTGACAAAATTTCAAATTATTTTAACATGTCAAAATCACAATCGCCGTAGTGATAATACGAATTACTGAATTGTTGATGTGTTAAAAATATTGGAGATAGATAAGCAGGCCTATTTCAAAAGGACAGAGTGACCAGTTTGAAACAGGAGGGGTTTCGACACCAAACCCACCCCTTGCTACCCCACTTTTAGCAGTGACGACTCTGATCCAGCAATGGCAAGTCGTTCGGGAACTAACATGTTTTACTGCGCAACTAGAACTGGAACTAATCAAAAGACCGGTAGTTTGATGACCATTAACTAACTACATTTTTAGTTTGTATGTGCTAAGTGTGACTGAAATAGCTTTTTGTGTTCTCAAGGTTGCCGGTCTCCCGCCTAGATGATTTTCGTGAAACTAATAGAGGATGAATTTTTCAAATCTATTTCAGGTACGTTTAATTGGATGACGGGGGAGACGTACGGAGATTCTGTATCGAGTCCAGAGTCAGTTCATGCAGCCGGTGACGCATCGACAGGTAAACTTGCTTGACAATTTACGATACAGTTTTGTTAAATATCACATGTCTTTGACAGCAAACTAATTACTTACATTACCCAAGTGCAGACTTGGACCACTAGATAATTCTAGTTGTCGAATTTTACTGATTAGAGCAAATTGCTGGACAATTGATTCTACTAGATTTGATGGGATTGTATTTGGTTTTCGTTGTTTTTTTTCTAATTCGGATTGATTCAAGTTTTTGGGAATTCACTCATTTTAATTCTAATCCAATTTGGGGAAACCTGGCATTTTTCTAGCTGTCAGACTCTACCTAAACGTCATGATGAATAAGATTGTGGCCCGCTAACGCTAAAAGTGTTAATCTCTACAGCAGACAAAATTTATTTTATGTAGAGACGGAAAATGACAAAATTCAAAATCCAAGTACACTTTTTAAAAATTGTAATGATCAGAATTCACCCTAAAACCACTTTCACTAAAATTAAAACGTAATTGACAAAATAATGAAAGTAGAAAACCCCACACTGCATATCAGGCCGGATGTACCGCCGCGCAGAGTAGTTACAAAGTAGTCAGCGTTTATGATCAAGTAGAAGTAGAAGTAGAAGTAACGTTTTTCATGGAAGTGAACAAGTATTCTAGGCTTAGCTTTGCCTAAAAAGTGAAAATTGATAAGTAGAAGTGAAAGCAGGGTTGTAACGAAGTCACAAGGTTCGGAGTCACAACTCAATCTCACTTTTATAATTTTGACTTGAGTCAAGTCGAGTCATCTTTAATTCACCACCGAGTCAAGTCATTGAGTAGAGGGTCGAGTCCGAGGTCATTAAGTTTACTGTTCAATTTCGAGTTATCTTGTTATTATCTATATTGTCTGCTATCAGTACTTATTCATAATAAAGTAGTTTTCCTCAGTCTTAACAGTTTCTGGCCCTATTTTGAAAGTATCAGGACTGATAGACGAAATACCAATGATGTGATGACGTTGCTATTCTTACAATCAAATGTCTGTCTTGGCCGTCCTAGTCTCGAGTCATATGAATTGTTCGAGTCATGTGCGATGACTCGAGTACAAGTCGAGTCAATAGGTAAATTGCCTCCAGTCGAGTCATTTACGTTATTTTACAAAATGACTCGTTTCAAGTCGAGTCACCAAAAAATTGCAAGTCATGTCATGACTCGCGTCATTACAACTGTGTGTAAAAGTAAAAGATGTGATTTGCATGTCAGTAAAAAATCGGTCTTTTTTGCCTGCTTTTGTCTCAAAAATCAAGTAGAAGTGGTAATAACCTAAAATGGTAACCGCTTGCAAGTAATTAATTCAAGTAATTCAAAACCTATTTGAATACATAGTTACTCACCATTTAGTGAATAGCTTGCCACGCTGAGGGGAAATTTATCATTGTCAGGGACGTTCCGCGTCAAAGACCGTAGGAAACATTTTCTGAAGGAAATCGCGGCTCAAGACGAATATTTGAACAGAGGAAGAAAGAAGTCTGCGGATACTGAGGTTTAATATCCTGTTTTGTATTTGAAAATAGAAGAAACGCGCTACTATTGACACAATAGCCGAAGTAATCTTATACTTATCTACTTGAGTAAGTGGTGGAAGTGCTCTAGGAAAGACACTCTTGAAGATAGAGAGCTTGAACATACCATTGAATAAGAGCTTCTTGTAG
Organism: Botryllus schlosseri; assembly: GCA_000444245.1. Taxonomy (NCBI): domain Eukaryota; kingdom Metazoa; phylum Chordata; class Ascidiacea; order Stolidobranchia; family Styelidae; genus Botryllus; species Botryllus schlosseri. The sequence goes on along the minus strand of ATSW01106343.1, from coordinate 10,113 downwards.
GTACGGAACTGCAATGTACTATTAAATAGTATATTCATATTGTAATGGACCCAAATAGGTTCGGCTGACGCTCGTCAGGGGTAATCGTCAGCAACTAGATGAGAATTGAAAAGAACATATGTGCTTCTGCCGTCGGTTCTCTTGATTATTCTAATTTTTACAGTTGTGACGTCATATTTCGTGATACAGGTTTTGATACACAAAGTCTTTTCAATTCTTTACTACTTGTTGCCAATTACTCTGAAAAAATACTAGTATTTTCTTATCGATCAACTATTCTATGCGCAGGATTTTCTGGGTGGATTTTCTCGTCACCATTTCCAACTGTACCGTACGTATCGCACTGGTGAAATGCCCGACATCAAAATATCCCATCAGGACATTATCATTCCACTGACGGCGTTGACACAGCGAAGCTCTGAGTTTTTGAAGTCACTCATGTCAAACTTGATGAACGCCGTTATTCGGCAACAGAAAGAGGAAAAGAATCTGGTAAGATCAATCATTTTAAACTTCAAATCTTTCAAACTTCGCTTTACATTTTCTTACGCAAGGATGTAAGCGTTTTATTTTTTTATCATTCACCATTTTGCATTGNTAGATTTCNTTTGTATCGTAGATGTTTGCACTGTCGGTGAACTTATCGTTTGACNTTTTACAGCTTGAAGCCTACTTNATAGGCCTATACAACTGCTCAACTCAAATCATTAGAATNNCNCTCGATNCAGATTTNAGTTCTCGAANCATTGCACCCAACACAACAACCTGAATGTTGATTTAATAATAATGAACCAAATTACAGCATCCGCGTTTACAGTAANGCCTCCTGTATTCCTCANAACTCATACGCANGGNTNACCTCATATTAACATAGTAACATAGTAATATNCGATCTTATGCCGTCGTTCCGGCCACTGTTTTTCGCAGTTTAGACCTGTTTTCAATTGGCCAATTCCNNTNTTNGCGAATAAAGGTGCTACTAGAATTGAGCTTTTATGATCCTTAATATACTATNATGTACNGGTTTGATAATGNAGCATTCCTGTGAAAAACAAGGTATGGAATTGGAGGTAAAATTTTGGAATCATTTAACTCGTCTGACNCGCTGCCCAAGTTGANTTTGACACCTCTGAAGTGCGCTAATGTTCTTTTTCTCGCGTGTGATGGTGTTATGTGTNGATACAAATTGCCATATTATCATCATNAATAATATCATGTCCNCGCGAAGTTTATGACAAAGATTAAAACAGAAATTGCCNCAANAGCAACACAANGTANANNANTCNNGTCANCATCACANATTTGAAAACACTGTAGGAGGTACAGAGCTTCAANATACAATTNAATAATATATTCATATTGAAATGAACCCGAATNTTTTCGGCTGACACTCGTCAGGGGTAACTGTCAGCAACTAGTAGAGAATTGGAAAGAACATAGTATTATAGTAGGATTGGTGCTATACAATGTTCTTTCCAACTCTCTGCTAGTTGTTAAAGATTACCCCTGACCACTGTCAGCCCAAAATACCTTTTTCACTGATAATTTTCTATTATTTTTCGCTCGATCTCAAGATAAGTTTATTTGTGACTTGATGCAGATTTTTATTCCAATGTTATTGCTTTTAGAAATTCATGGCAGACATGTCTGACGTGCTCGGCAATATTCTGACCAATTCGAAACAGCACAGCTCTATGTTTGTGGCTTGCATACTGACCGTGATCTTGGACAACGTGGAATTGATAACGGTGGACGCTTCTGTGATATCACAAGCTGCAAAGAAATCCGGGCAAATCGATTTAGGTACCTAAATTATTTCAATTCGAATCAATCAGTGTTGCTACTCAAGTAGATGTGAAGCAACCCTGTAAATTTCTTCTCGGTTACAAGTAGAATGTAATCATTAAAAGTTCAAAGGTGGGTAGTTTAGATTCGCTGAAGGAGTCGCGTGTGAAGTGTTTCTAAACAACTTTTCAAAATCGAAACCTTCAAACCAAGTAGTTTTGAATGGATATCTGTCGAATAGAAGTGAAAGTAGCCTGAAAACATATCCACTTGGATAACGAATTGGTGTTTTCAATTTGAATATAGCCTTCAAAAATACATTTCTATGACTTGAAGTATTTACTCAGATTATGACCTCTGGAGTTACTATTACTACTTGGGGTTACTATTTGAGTTGTGCGTTTTTTGGCAGGGATTCGTATCATAGAAGAGCAACTGATGATCAGCAAGGAAATCAGCGAGCCAAGATCGAAGCGACCAAAATTTTCCGAACAATCGACGCAATTATGCGATTCGGAAATAAGCGAATGGATGGAACTAGCACGGTAAATAGTTTGCTTTTGAACTCGAATATTCACTGTGGTAATATTGTAAAGATATCTAAAGAGACAAGTCAGATTTTGACTTTTGACTCAAATTTATCGGCTCCGGCCACACTTTTTTGCATTGATTTGGTATCTGCCAGGGTTGTAACCAAGTCACTAGATTCCGAGTCACAAGTCAATCTCGCTTTTTTAGTTTTGACTCGAGTCAAGTCGAGTCATTTTCAATTCACCACCGAGTCCAAGTCAGTGAGTAGAGGGTCGAGTCAGAGTCATAGTGTTGTGACTCGAGTCTCTACTCACTGACTTGGACTCGGACTCGAGTCACAACACTATGACTCTGACTTTTAAAACTCTGCTCGAGTGATATAGAGTGGCTCGCATTTATAATATCATAATATTCTTCAGGAGTAACAGTCTGGCCCTGTTACCCAAGTATCAGGACTGATAGACGAAATGCCAATAAGTTTGTAACTTACTATTCTTCGAAGTTACAATGAGATGCCTTTCGTGGCGGTCCTAGTCTCGAGTCATATGATTTGGTTCGAGTCATGCACATTGACTCGAGTACAATTCGAGTCGATACAAAAATTGACTCGAGTCGAGTTATTTCACGCATTTGAAAAATTGACTCGAGTTAAGTCGAGTCACCAAAAAAATCATATCTTGAGTCATTACAGCCCCGATATCCGCACCGCATCTGTCTATTGTTATACTTATAGGTGAGGGGTTCCTAATTTTTGTAAACAGAGGAACCCTTACGCTAGGCTGTTCAAAAATATACATTTTTAAAAATCTTACTGGCTTCTTATTCAAGTTCGATATTCTGCATTGAAGATTGTACAGCAAAGAATTCGATATTCTTCGAGGGATATTTTCAATGCCATCCGTAGCAAAGAATCTGATCAACGAAGTCGTGCAACTGGAGTCCGACGGTCAGCACGCCGAAGCTCTCAAGATGTACAGGAAAGTATGTGAAGTCATATTTTAACTTGATAGTCTTGTGTGATGGTTTGGGAATATTCTGTGATGCTGTGTGTATTATGATTTAGATCAGGTCTCCTCAAACTGTAGGTTGCGAAGATAAATTTTTGGAAGGGTTGAAACATGATACGTCCCAAACAATGGATGCAATTGGTAGTATATGTTGTGCCAGGTATGCCTCGAATAATTTGGCTATTACTCTCAATTAACTCATTGATAGTTGCAAATTTGAGTACCGCACTGAAATTATACATTTTTGCCACCAATAGTTAATTTGTCAAGGAGAATTATAGTTTGGACACTATTTTCAACTATTGACGCCTTGAAACCTCAATCGGTTGTATCGATGCACACACATTTCAGGAAATGAGATATCTGTGAAGTCGTGATCAACCAAAAGCATTGTCACATAGTGCAATGAAATGGAAATGTACATATTTGAACTGTCAACATCTTTCATGGTGTTATAACGTCATAATCAGCGATACTGGAATGCTCGATACAAAATTTTATCACTCGGGTACAGTACTCTTTTTGCCCAGCACTAGTTGTGATGTCACAAAACTGTCCCTTCAGATTTTGCATTCTGAGTTGTCGTATATGCCGTCTGTCAGATATCTAAAGGCCAGCTATAGGGTATACCATCATTGTGGGCCAATCCTCAATCCGGGCCATAATTTCAGCTGCTTTTCAGCCAATAGTTCAACGTTTCTAATTTCATTTACAATTACAGGCTCTGACAGAAACCGTTAACGAAGAAACGAATGAAGTGGAGAAGACGTTGTGGGAAGATTGTCTGCTGAATTGTCTCGGACAACTGTCGCAGTAAGGGCTTCATGTCTATTTAGTGGAACTTTACACTTAATATATGCTAGCGGTGCTCTCGTGACTATAGCTCGCAAAATCGAGTAATAGGCTTCGAATCGAGTATATGAGTATCAATCAGTATGACATCATTACAGTATGAAAGATATACCATCAACTGCTTTGGCGTGTGGCGCAGGGTTGTACTAGAACATTTTCAGTTTTTCCAAATCAGAATAGCTACACATTTTTCCGGAAATTCATAATCAATCATAATAATCAATCAATTTCTTTCCAGGTGGGGCGACGTTGATCATTTCTGCATACAGCAAGTCGATGGGTCACTCAATAACACTTGGGAGAAATCGGAATACCAGGTTTGTAAAACATGATCGCCTGATGCCTTCGAAACTATATATGGTTATAATTCGACTATCCTAATTCAGCCAAAAAGTATGTAGTATTATACATAGTTTATTGACCGAAACTTTAGACTGTGTTTTATCCATCATTTTGCCTGAAATGTAGCATATAAGTGCAGTGGGCCTGTTCGAAAAGCTTTTTTCCGAATGCTTCAAACTACCGGGTAATTGATTTAATTACCGTATCTGATTGCGTAGGAACGACTCACTTAAAAATTGCTACTGATGAATTTTGAAATTTTCAGGAGCGATTCTTATCCCCGTCTATTCACGCCAAGTTGCATCTGATGCTGCGAGGAAATGTGGACGCCGCGGACGAGATTTGGCAGTTTTTCGAACACTCCTTAAATCGTAGCGATGTCCGAAAGAGAATCGTCGAAAAACAGTTTTCTTATGAAATGGCGCTCGTGCAAGCTCTCAAGGTGATTCTGGATACAGCACATTGATTCAATTTATGTTTTACTACTCGATTAGAATTACAATTATGGTGTTTTTTTCAAATTAGACTAGAACTAGAATTATAGCCACTCAATTTTTTTCAAATTATATTAGAATTAGAATTATTGCTACATAGTTATTTTTCGAATTACGATAGATTCAGAGTAATTCGTTGAACCGATAGCAGACGATATAGATAATAATAAGATCTTGGTTGCTTTCACACCTTATTTAACGTCCACTTGCAAAGTAATAATTATATTTATTACACGAGCTTTCGGAGCGCCGATAGATTCAGAATAATAGCTACACACATTTTTTCTTGCTTAGACTAGAATTATAATAATAGCTGCACAGTTTTCTTCAAGTTACATTACAATTTAGAATTATTGCTATATATTTCTTTTCCATATTCAATTAGAACTAGAATTATAGCTATATGTTTTTTTCCAAATTCGATTAGGCCCACAATTAGAATTGTAGCTGCATAGTTTTTTCAAATTAAATTAGAACTAGAATTATAGCCACATAATTTTTTTTTAAATTAGATTAGCATGAGAATTATAGCTAAACTGTTTTTTTTTTCAAATTAGATCAGATTCAGAATTATAGCCACCGTTTTTTTCTTCAAATTAGATTACAATAATTAGAATTATCTGGATGCAATTAGAATTATATTATCGGTATTTCGCTTCTATTAGTCTAATTATACTACTAGAGTTATCCAATTATCCCAGTCTAATTGTAACAATGGAGACAGCTAACCTTGAAGTATTCTGTAATATTATAGCAACTGTAAATGTGAAATATAAATATTTTCATCACCAATATCAATGTTATGGATACTGTGATGAAATCAAAATATGCACCACAAACCAGTTGTTTGTGACGGGTAGTTATTTCTTGTGCAGGGAGATTTTGGCCAATCCCTATTCTACGTGGATAAGTCTCTAGAATCCGTCGGCAGAGAATGGAAGTCTAAAGAGCAAAACAAATGCGGGACCCGACTTTTACGCGTCACGGATCTTTCTGATTATTTGCATCTGGTGCGCAATGGTGAGTAAATGCTGTGCCTTCTGACGCAAATTTTTTTCACAGAAGACTTTCTAGATTCCGGCAGACTTTCGTTGGCCGCGTTGAGAGAAGTTTGCCGGCGATGGGGCCATCGTTATCCGAACGCCGACTTTAGCTCTCTAGAAGCATGGGAAGATATGATAGTGTCAAGGTATGCCGTATTGTAGTACCTCTTAAATTTAGTTTTTCATGCAGTTATTGCAGATAACTTGTCACACAATATAATATAATGCATCATGCAATGGTGGGTTGGATCGAAAATTTTATTAAAATATATCTTTTACGTATAATTTTACTTCAATTTTCTGAAATTGCGCATCTGCATGTCTTGCAAATAGTGTCAATAAGTTTCGCCTTATAAAGACTTTGTAGGGTTTAGAAACTTTAGTCGCAGACATCGCAATTTAATGCAAGATGCTTAGGTTGAAAATTGATGGTTTCGTACACAAAAATTTCAAATGACTTGATTTCGTGTCTGAGAACTTACCACCAAAAGGAAAAATTTAAGAAATAAAAATATGGACGTTATGATTTTGAGAGCGAATCAATATCAATTTACAAAAATATGCATCAGTACCAGAGACCCGTTTTGTTTACCAATTTTTGTGCTATAACTGGACCAGATATTATATGCCGTGAAGAGATGGAGACGCAGAACGTCAATATACAACTGAACTAATAGCAACTAGTAGAGATTTCAAAAGAATTTGGCATTCTGTATGCCAGGTTTGTAATATATCGAGTCGCGATTTTTTTGGTGACTCGTCTTGACTCGAGTCAAGTTTTGTATTGACTTGACTTGTACTCGAATCACTGTGCATGACTCGAACCAAGTAATATGACTGGAGACTAGGACGGCCAAGAAAGACAATTCGTTGTCACTTCAAAGAATAGTTAAGACACCACATAATTGGTATTTCGGCTATCATTCTTGATACTTGGAAAATAGAGCAAGAAACTGTTGAGATTGAGGAAAATTACTTTATTTTGAATGCGAGCCATTCCATACCACTCGGGCAGAGTTGAAAAAAGTGGGTTGAACTGGATGGGACTGAACAGTGAACATAATGACTTGGACTCAGATTCGAGTCACAACACTATGACTCGGTCTCAAACGTCTACTGGCTGACTTGGACTTTACTCGGTGGTGAATTGAAAATGATTCGACTATAAAAGTGACATTGACTTGTGACTCAGATGCCACCCTGCTGTATACTTTGTGCATATACACACAAATAGAAATAATATTATGCGATACGATTGTTGATAGACAATGTTCTTTTCAATTCTCTACTAGTTGCTGACGATTACCCCTGAGCAGCGTCTGCTGAAAATATTCGGGTTTATTCCAATATCAATATATTTTTCTATTTTATGCTGTGGTTAACGGTTGATTGTCTATTTTTAGGTCCTACTTTCTGGATCAACTTGTCGACAGACTCGCACAATCGTTTGAAACTGGTGAAGCCAGCATGCTGGTAGCGGAAGTGAAAATCGACATGATCGCCAAGAGCGTGGATCGAGCCTGCAAGGAAAAATGTTTTTTCAAAGCCAGGAAGTTTCTGAACGAAGACGCGTTACCGGTATTGAAAGCGTAATCATAAATTTGTTCTGGATGTATGTTGATCTACTAGAAAATTTTTGATTCTCCAAATTGATCAGCATTAGAATGAATGATTTTGAAAAAAAACTTACTGATCAAGATAAATGCCGAATTTCTAAAGAAATCTAACACAAAATCAAATTCAGTTCGTACCAAATAAAAGTTCCTTCTCATTAGCATTAGCAAATGACTGTACATTATACATGAAGCTAGCCTCGTTTTGCACGATACAGTTCCTCTGTATCATTTTCAAATTACCAGTGCTTAGAATTAGAATTAGATGCTGGGTTATTACTCTAATTAGCTCAATTTGACGTCTGGAATCATCTGGTTTTCCAAGTCTGCTAAAAGCGTCCTGGAATGATTTGTGGCAAAAATAGCAGTTACGTTTTTATTTGCAGATTCTTGAGTCGGTCAGTATGGGAGCAGACGGCGAATCCGTTGCCTCACTGAAGCACACAATAAGTATCGGGAAATATTCTTTGAGTTTCGCCAATCACCACATGGTGCTCAATAAAAAACAGAGTCACTTGAGCAAAGCGGCTCGGGCCATTTCAGAGTCGTACGGTTGCTTCAAGAAAGCATCTCAAAGCACCCATCTGCAGGAAAGGTGACCTGTTCTAAATCTTGATATTTTGTGAGAATTTTTAAAGGTTTGAAGATCTTCTTGTGGGTGTGGAACTTCATTATACAATTGAATAATATATCGATATTGCAATAAGCCGAATAATTTCGGCTGAAATTCGTCAGTGGTAATCATCAGCAACTAGTAGAGAATGGGAAAGAACATCGTATGTCAAGAATCGCATCACAAATATGACGTCACCAGCATGAAAGTTAACTACATTCGTCATAAATCAAAATTTTGTCAAAAAATAGTGTCTTAATGTCACAAAATATCAAATTCATCAGTTGTTAGAACCAATTTATTATTATTTAGGTAAATAATCGGCCTACATAAACATTCAGTTAGCCATCGTACTCTATTCCAGACAATCCGACTATTATCTCGTGCATTCGTTACTGGGGAGAAGCTACCATCTCGCTATGGATTTACTCGAGCACAACGACCTTGAGTCTACCGCTGTTGAAATGTTGTTTGACATGGCGGAGTGCTCCGATGCTAGTGAGTTTTATCTTATCTTGTCGCCTGTCATCTTAAGTTTTCACTTTTTCTATATTAGATTAGAATTGAAATGATAGCAATGCAGTTTTTAACTAAATAAGAGAGGCGTTCCTTAGCATGAGAATGGAAAATGTCTGTACAGCAAGCTTGGTTCGTTTCGTACGATAACGTTCTACCGTTGTACCGTAGCATTTCAGAGATTAAAGTAAAATGACATTACGTAAAATACATATGTTTTTCAATTATCATCTGAAAGGAAATAAGCCATGTCATCCCAAGACCAGAGATCAACAACTAGGATTGTTACGAATCTACTTGTAGTTGTAACTGAGTAGGATTTTTTGACATTACTTATATTCGCTTACCAACAATCACTACTGCGACTGTCTCAGGTCATAACGGATCGAAATTCAGTCTTTTCAGTTTTATGTGATTCACATTCAATAAATTTATGTATCATCAAGGTGAAATCGAAGAGAAAATCCAAATCGCTGGATATGACATCATGAAGAAATCTCTCGGAGAAACTGACTCAACATATGCTGTCTGCGACAATTCTGTGAAAATGTTTGTTACGTTTGCTAAACTATGCGACCGTATCATCCAGAAACGAGGTACTACAATCGCAATTACAGTTTTTATGAGATTTTTGCAATATTGTGATTTTAGATACTCATGGAGACGTACATGTTCATTAGAAAATTTTCAGTTTTTACAAATTAGACTAGAATTAGAATGATAGCTACACATTTTTTTCCAAAATAGGTTGGAAATATAGTTCCCGAATTGGCTTTGACTTGACAATTGAGTATACAATTGAACACTATATTTGTATTCAAATAAAATAGGGTAATTGTCAGGAATTAGTAGAGAATTGAAAAGAACTTTGTGCATATAAACAATTGCATCACCAACTATCATGTCGCAGGCATGAAAATTCAAATACGGTGTTATTTCCAATTCTGTACGAGTGTCCGACGATTACCCCTGACGAGAGTGAGCCGAAAAATATTTGGCTTCATTTCAATATGAATATACTATTCAGTTGTATATTGTGATTGTGTTGTGTAGATCGTCCGGAATGCATGGAAAGTGAGGATCTCATGGTTTACGCGAAAGATGTGATACGGTACAATCTACTGGCGATGCAGTACGGGGGAAAATATGAAACCAGCGAAGAGGCGATTATCAAATTTCCGCGGTTGTTGAAATTGGTGGAGAAATTTCCCGACGTCAAAGAATTTTTCAAGAGCAAGGTAATGATTGTCTGTTGAAGAGCGTAGGTCAGGGGTCACCAACCTTTTTGCAACCGAGGGCTACTTTTGCGTAATGATT
>ATSW01106340.1:0-10503 GCA_000444245.1 Botryllus schlosseri | reverse complement strand
TGCGGTAATACGGAAAATACTGACGGCTTGAATATTTACCTTGATTTCAATTGTAGTTGACTGGCAAAACTGTGACATAACAAATTCCCATTCTGTAAATGTCTAATGCATAAATTTTTTACAGGACCGTAATTGACCAATTTAAAAGTTGTAGCCCATTCTAACTTTCAAGAAAAGATTGTTTGTGTATTGAAACAGCCGCAAAGCAACCCACAACCGCGAGGAAATTGAAAAGAATTTAGGGATCTTAATAAAAGTGCAAATCATTATCTTAAATGGGATTCTGGGACGCCGGGCAGTCCATGAGAAGCAACCATGTCATGTTCCACTCTGCTTCAGACATTGAGATATTTCCAAAGATTGTAGTCAAAATGAATAATACTTTGACGATTGGTGCCGGATTGGATTTGATACTCATTGGATCGATTGATGCAGAGAAAAATAGTCTTGCTGAAAGACTATGCATATTATTCGAGTGCGAGAGNTGAGGAGATGGACACTACAATGCAATCTGTGGATAATTTCGTGTGCCTTGTGAATATGACAACCAAGTTCAGCTACAACTGCCATTTAAAGCCATATTGCATTCCAGATAATATTGCTTCACTTGTACTAGCTGGAAAAAGATATGCCGCTACTGCAAAACTGGAGATATTCTTATGCCGCAGAAACAGCAACGAAATTCGTGAGCAGGGAAGCTTATCAAAGAGACAAGAAAACAACAACAATGATAAATTTGATACGGACATTTTTGCCAATCCATCGAGCAGACTACCTCATTATCACCAAGAGATTGAGTCTTGACCCGTTATTGGAATCATTTTTAGCCTGATCAGGAAATCTGGCCTTACCTGCGATATTGTAATTTTTAAAGAATCCTTGATTTCTAAAGAGGTTTGAAACATACTAGTGTTCAACTGCCATGGTACTTGATGCTTCAATGCCCTCCGATGCTCAGCGTCATGTAAAATCGCTGCTCTACCATCCAACTGCAGTACGGTACTGTTATGTCATTAAGGTAGAATAAGAAAGCTCGAAAAAATAACATTTGAGAACATATATTTTTGTTACGTGACAAGAAACATTGACGTTATCAACTATTAGGCACAGTTATTCGATTGTTCATAATAGCAAAGCACGGTTTCATAAATTACAACAAAAATAGATGCACACAGTACATTTATCGAATGGCTTCAACATAGGTAGGCTATATCAGAGATTGTAATTTGCATAAACAGGAAAATCCCTTTTTGCTACATATTGACTTGACTTAAATGCTTTCTGTTGACTAGGATTTTGGTTCTTGTTATTCTGAATTTAGATGACAACAAGTCTGACATTATAACAAAAGTTGTTTATGCAGTTTTTAAGTGCTATAGTAAATGAAATATCTATACCCTGTATAAAATTCTCAATGATATTATGGTGTTGGCATCCTCATTGAAATTTAGTCACGACTAGTATCAGCGCATTTAGGAGTCCATGAAGAGGTGAGGTATTTAAGCTGTTCAAAATCCTGCTTCTGTAATACCCATCCGATGACACATTGTTATGACGCTCGGATTCGATCAACTTCTTCCATGATCACCTCGACTGTTTAAGGAATAGATTATGATGTGTAAGTCGGAAATTTGTTGAGTGAAGGGGATTGTTGGACAGTCTCTATTCCGTCCCATTCTTCGAAGTCACCATCTTGCAAGTCAATTATGATTGTAGGAATTGACATACTGGACATGGACAACATTACAATTAAATGACTATGCAAAGTATATGCTGTGAACAATCATTTATATATCATTGGCTGTGCACAAGTCTATTAAACCTGAAATGGACAGTGGCAGGAACTTTCTACCTATTGTGGGTTGCTTTTGTGCACACATACACTTATAAGATATACCATCATATCATGGTAAATAGTACTCATGAAGTAGTTTCAAAAAGTAGGTCAAGACCAGATTTTGCAGACGTTTGTTAGTCAATTGGATATTGAAATCTACTTGTTGAAGCAGAAAATGAACGGTCTGAATGCTTTCTTACAAAAGTTTACTCGAAATATCCACCTTTCCGTTTGTGAATATTTAGTGACTCTCTGCTGTGAGCCTGACCCGCAATCACACAACATCAAGAGCGAAATACACTACATGTAGGTAGTCAGCGAATGATGCTTATTCAACCAATATATTAAATTGATATCGTTGTCTGATGTAAAAAGTCTAGCACGCGTACGGGGTGAATCTTGATTGCATATGTTTATTGTATCTAAATAGGTTGCTTGTGGTACAGAATTTGAATATTGCAACGGACAGCACATTCATATTCGCAATTTATTCACTCTAAGCTTTTCAACTGACCCTCGTCGGGAGTGGCCGTCAGTAAATATGGAGATTGCAATTCGAAATACAAAGATGAAATGGGTAGTAGGCCTATCAGACAACGATATCAATTTCATTGATTGGTTGAACGAGCATCATTCGCTGACTACCAACATGTATTGTATTTCGCTCTTGATGTTGTATGATTGCGGGTCAAGCTCACAGCCGAGAGTCACTAAATATTCACAAAGCGAAAGCTGGATATTTCGAGCAAACTTTTGTAACAAAGCAAGTAAATTTTTTGAGATTTTCAAGGTGCATGCTCGTTTAGTGTTGATCTTTCATGCTGCCAGCGCCGTGCATGGAGTGGCCCGCGGTTGAAATGCAATAAATTTAAACCAAAGATGTTATAATGACGTGAAAATTGTAATATATGAAAAAGGTTCAATGTGCAGAACCTACCATGCAAGGTTCGTTTGTGAACGTGAACCGCTAAATTTCTGAGGTTCACACACAGAACGCGAACGTGAACCTCACGTTCACACCAACCCTATACTACAGACGACACCCCGCAAGAGAATGCAGATCTCTCTTACCTCTAATGCAGAGACCTGGAAACTTGTAGAACAGAAGTGCACAGATGTAGATCATCATTCCCGATGTTCTATGAAATTTAGATATCAACAATCGAGAGAGAGAGAGAGAGAGAGAGACTTACTTGCCGATGAGTTATGAGGTAACATAGCCATTTGTTTACTTACCAGTACAAACAGTAATCAGCAGCAATCATTACGGCACACATGCCATAAAACGGTCGAATGAAGGGAAACGTCCAGGCTGTCGAGACAACCAATAAATTATGGTTGACTAGCAGGGGTAGTTAGGGAGGCAAATTCGTTGACTATAATCAGTAAACATCGTTATTGCCACGGCGTAACTCCAAGGTTTTCGGGAAACAAACATACGGGATCTTCAATACAATCGGAAACTATTTAGTACAGATGCACCCTCATCGTGAGTGGCGAGATAGCGTAGTGGTACGTTCCACAGATGGAACACCTATTACCTATGGATTGCGGGTTCGAGTCTGACCGAGGTCGACCCCAGAATTCCTACGGTAGTATTGGAGGTTTATCTAGGCTCCACCTCGCCACGGGATCCGCGTAAGCGGTGCCTTGGAAAGGCCAAGAAGTGGGCCGTGCTGCAAGTCGGTAATACAGAATCATAATAACGAATATCAGCGTGGTGTAATATGACCAATGTAGTCGAAACACCATGATTATCATACACAACTACCCTCATCGTGATGAACAAACGTATACTTGTGCCATAGAGTGGGTTGCAGTAGCACTTTCTGGTACTCGAATCATTGTGCCCAGCCCTAGTAAATGTCAGCTTGGTGTATTTTTATTGAGAAAAGTAAGCAAATCATCGAAACAGTAACCTACAGCCCGATTACGTTTGAGCCCGAAACCAAGCCTCATTAGAACCTGCAGCCTAATAAGAGCCCGAAAACTAGTACAAATTTTACATCGTTGATTACTATTACCAATGTGGCCGTGGCCGTGGCTATTCTGCTCTTACATCCACAGTAAGCACAATTGTTGAATAGGAATAGCCGAGTAATTGGTCTTTCTTATTGCAATACGCATCAAACATGAAGCGCAAACACGAAATTATTTGGTAATTCGTATTAATACGTAAGGATTTTATCTAACACTATCTACCTACATGTCAATGGCACGGGTGCGAATAGCGATTACTCCGTACAAAATGGCGAAGGTAATGTTTTCGGTGATATCGGCTCGCGTTCGCGTCGAGCTATACCTGTACGAAAATTGGGTCACCGGTCGGTATAAAGCCGCAAGGGTGTCTTGGCCGCTTGTAAAAATGGTAATAAATTCTGTTTTGACTCATTGCCGTTGGGCAGTCTCTCTGTAGACTGCGATTTGTTCAGTACAAAGTCTTGAGATTTCCGACGAAGTGAAATTATCGATTTATGATTCTCTGTTTCAATATGCATAAATTATTGTTTTATTTAGCGACGAACCTCTTTATCTCGCCGTTCTGCAATAAATTAGGTTTCATTTGGCTTACTATAAATGGATTTTTTTGCCTTTTAGTACGACGATCCGGTACCAATCCTTTGTGTGTAAAAGACTCCAGAAAAAAAATCGAAGCAATAGGATTATTGGGAATAGCATAACCCGTTACAATTCGAGAACGAAGTCTTAACATATTTAAATGTTCATTGACATAGTCTATATCTTCTTGAAAATTAAATATTTATTTAGTCTGTGATTAGTGTGTGTTCTTGTTATTTCCTGAATATATACTGCAGAGCTTTTAATTGATGTATGTAATTGAAAACTATATTCATATTGAAATAAACCCGAATATATTCGGGTGACATTCGTCAGGGGTAATCGTCATCAACTACTATAGAGAATTGAAATGAACATTGTATATCAACAATCATATCACCAAATAATGCTCATGGCCTTACTGGAGATTCCGATGTCTGGATGCACCTACTTCAGGACCTATAGTAGATTCAGTGGCGGCTCGTGACAATATCGGGTGGTGGGGCAAGGGCTGCGAGCGACTTTTATCAACATGACGTCACAATGGCGTTTTCCAACGTAAAAAAGTAACTTTAATATGATGGTCACATGAATTTCCCGACAACAGTGATTTTAACGTAGGTGCCGTGAGAGGTTTGCCGGTGAGCCGTGACTTGAAGTGTGGTAACAAATGTTTTATTCATTTTTTTTTAATCAAAGGATTATTTTACATAATGTACGTGAACTAAGAATCGTCCCTATGCCACGAATCAATTATCAGGTCATCCTTAGTAGCATGCGTTATGATTTCATGGTAGAGTTAGAGATTACGCAAATCGATAGGCCGTCCGAAAGTGTTTCGTACACGATCCTGGTGTGTTACGACCACTGAGCTGGTGGTTACGAGTTACGACCAGGTGATAGGCAACCAAAGCGGAGGTACCCGGCGTACGATTGGATCAATGGACTGGACAATTTCTATCATCATCATCATTGGTTTATTAGCAATTTTATCAGTTCAATACACCACAAAAATGCGATACAATGAAAAGACAGGAATACGTCGAAGTGACAAGGAGTAGTCTTCTAGACCTTTAATTTTCGCTCTAAAGGCAACTGCGTAAACTAGCCTACGTACGGAGCAAAGATTCAATACGATTCATGTTCGCACTTGACTTGACCAGACTAATTCCAATGACTAGAACTCGAGAGATTGCGTAAGCCTAACTGCAAAGGTCAACGACTTCGGACACATACGCAATTGTTATCTCATAGATTGGGCCTGTCATATTGAATCCAGAACATCAATTTGAATGGTCTTTGAAGAACTAAGGACAGCAGCCTCGGAACTTCGGTCTCGGAACAACATAGTACATTTTGGCCTTGAAACTGGAGATTGTGACGCAACACATACGGCTTACTGTCTGCTGCCAAATCGCCGTTGGAAAATATATTAATCAATAAATACATGAATGAAAGCCGTAAACTTAGCATACTGTTACATGAAATCATCGAGAAGTAGCATTCGCAATCTCATAACCCATTCCGGCATGGTACACTGTCAAAATCAATACAAACAGACGAACACCGAACTTTGAGTAAAATAGATCGAGGAATAGGCTGATCGAATGATCAGCTGTTAGCCGACATCGAAAATGAAATAGCTATCGCATTTGACAGGGGATTGTAAGCAAATGGTTTGAAGGCCACAATTTCACAGTGAAATGCACATTGGCGAACATAAAATTATGTGAATATTTGAATGCAAACCGAGAATCTTAGTTAGCTGTTTCATGCGATCATCGAGATATACCATTGGAAATATCATCACCGATCTCGTTATGGAACGCAGACTAGATTAGCACAGACAGACACCGGCTTTTCCGTGAGATCCCCAATGATGTAGGTAGGCTAAGTATCAGATCAGCGCGCATCTCTACCATACTCGACCTCGAAAACGAAATAACTGCCTCAATCATTGAGCGTCAACTTTAAGACTTGGCACCGCGTTCGATACTAAAATCAAGACATACCGTGCAAAAGCTCATGACAGATCTAGGTATGGAACATCGTTAAAATCAATAGAGACCAATAACAGCTTTTGCGTAAATCTGTTAGCGATAAATGAAGAGTCAGCTCTCACTCGACTTTGGAAACGAAATTACCACCCACATAGTTCAGTGACAAACTTAAAACTTATTACAGCGGTCGATACTAACATTAAGACTTACTGTGCCAAATATCATGACCGATCTCGGTATGGAACCTCGTCAAAATCAATGGAGACCAATACCGGCTTTTGAGTAAAATCTGTTTGCTGTACAATGTACATGATAGATCAGCACACACTGAACTTCGGAAACGAAATTACCACCCTTATCTTTGAGTAGCAAGCCTGAAACTTGGAGCAGTGCTAAATACTACCTTCACGACATATCGTACCAAGTTTCAAGAATTATCATGGTGCGAAACACCGTCAAAATCGACATATACCAGCAAAGGTCGAGTCAACGCATATGACGGTAACCGAGTTCAGATATAGATACGATTGTTACATCACACCTTAAGGGCGACAGGCATGGTTGCCCCACTTGCTCGGCCATTTTACGAATAGGAGAGAGTAAATCACCGTTTCTTTATTGTGCGCGGCTTTGAGAGAATAGATAGTGAAAGCTTGTTATGAGCGCTACCGGGGCAAGCCCCGGCTAGGCATTCACAAAGCGAAAACACAGAAGAGAATTCGATTTTCGCAGAGACTTCGCTATGTATGGGCATTTGTTAGCGAAAGCACAAGAATAATGCGGGTTTCGCCGTGATCTCGGTATATACTGATTGCTGTGCGTCTATAAATGGTTAAATTGTTATTGAACAGAATTTTAGGTGGGGCAATGCCCCAGTTGCCCTATAGGACGAGCCGCCACTGGTAGATATAGTATATAGTAGAGATACTAGCTGAAGTTTCCCCTTCTCATCGACTTCCTATTCTTCTTGCCGTCTTTCGAGCTACTTGCTACCTTTGGACGTAATCACGCCGACCAGGCATGAAAATTCGAATAAACGAGTCAAACAGATGGCTTAAGCTCAATACAATTTCTAGATTATGCACTCTGTTTGTTGGCGCAAACTATAGGTTGGCGAATTTTGATTAATGTCGACTCCAGAGCACATAAATAACAAATAGACTTGACATGTTAGGTGCCTTCGGATCAGTTTTTATTTGTGTTTTTAAACTCCTCTCTTCTTCTGTCTCAAGGATCAACCACTTATGCGTAATATTATACTTATGCTCTCGAGAAGGGAATTACCATTTGAACATCAGGTCGTATCGTCCCTTCCTTTTTCTGTCCATAGGCCTACGTTTAATTTGAAATTATTGTTTTCGTGCTTTCCATCATGTCTGTCTTGCCGGATCGCTTAAATTGAAGAAATAAATTAGAAACATTTTCATATTCATTGGTAGAGCCCAGTGGCGTAACCAGGGTTAGAAAGGTGTCTTCCCTCCATATTTTTGGGGTCGGCAATCCTCTATTAGCAGCTGTGCACTATTCATCACAATGTCTCGGTTACACTATGTTGCATCATGAATCAGGGCAAGCAAGTCTGTCGTCAGAATAATTAAGTAAAAGAAAATGACGAAATACTGCAATCCTTTTACCGATGTTCGTGAATGACCAATTTTGAACATTTCTTCACCCAAAATAACACAATTTGGATATATATAGTTCAAAATATAGGGCGAAAGGAGAGGTGCAGCACTGGTGAGGCACGGACGAGCCAAGCTTCACGTGAGATAGCGTGATTCGTCATAAACAGCTCATAATTTGTATTAACCGGTATTAATCGATTGCTTTTGTCGCACTCCGACTCGGAATATCCAAATATTAATAATGTCAGAGCACCAAAACTATCTCAAAATAAAATGAAACAATGTAAGGTGATGGAAAAAAGAATTTGCCTCACCGATTGTTCGCCTAACAATCGGACAATAGCAGCGCAGTGAAACAATGCGCTATCGGCTATCGACCTGAGATCCCACTCGAGGATTTTTCCAGTCGGATCTGGTCTCTTCGACCTGGATTTTTGCAACATCATGTTCGTCAGGGCATATTTTCCGTTTCCAAACTAATTTATCGACTGCCATGTCAACAGGTCATGCCTTCATTACTGGTAGCCTATCACCCCAATAATTTTGTCGTGTTGCAAACATGCAACTGCAAGAGTACTGAGTAGCTGCTGGGTATATCAGGTGCTGATCCCACTAAACCAGAGGTTCTCAACCTTTTCTTACCTTGAGGTTCTATGACTTTTGTACGTGACAACAAATTAATGAGAACTCAACTTCACCCAAAATGTTTATATGATTATTAACGTGGGCGGATTAGCAAACAAGTTGAACCGGGCATATCGCAATAAATGCGACCCATCCCCAGAGGTGGTCGGCAACGAAGTACTTCTACTTTTTGGAAGTACTCAAGTAGTTTCACTCTACTTCTGGTACTTGCTCAAGTCGATCTGATTTTCCTACTTCTACTTCTACTTCGTAATATTTTGAGATCTACTTACTCACTTTTCGCTATTTTCAGTTTGTCAAGTATAAGTAGTTTAATCCCCCTATGAGAAAGATGAATTTCGGGGCTGTTTTCACGGAGTACCAACATTTAATATTCATAAAAGTCAAGGAAAGCCCAGAACCTTTGTAGCGCTTCGCGCACAGTAGTGGAGTGACAAATATGTTTTCTCGAAAGTATCAGTGAATATATTTTAGTTACCGGATTGCGTGGTTCCGCTCACACCGCATTGTCGGTTGTCGTCCATATCAAATATTTCATCACATTAAATATGGCCCACCATAACGTGTGAAACTACCGTTTCGAAATCTAGCAATTACCTATCATATCGTAATCTAGCAGCCCATGACGTGTCCTACTAATCTGAAGAATCCGGCTTTTTTAACGTTACACCTGTTTTAGCATACCACCTTTGAAGCTTTATGGACAAAAGACATGAAATATATTTTCCGCTTTTTAGAAGTGGTATTTGTATTCCACTTTCAATTCCGAGTATCATACTTTGAGTTCTAATTACTTTCAGTTCTTTTGTCTGCAGAACATACATCTCCAAGAATAAAAGCAAGTGTAGTATTGCCTCTATTTTCCGAAAATATAGCTAGCCTACACTAAATGACATCTTCTCCGTATTGCTTTTCGCCTAAGCTTTGGGCCTGATAATAGGGTAGGGCGCCATGTCATGATATCCTCTAAAACGAGGTCTTCGAGTAAACGAAGGGTTAGTATCGCATTTTCATATCAATACTATAATTTGCATCCCATGATGCGAAAGAATGTTTATTCTGTCGAAAATTGATACCTACTGGGATTCATCAATACAAATCAAGCTCTCTGCACCTTCCGCATAGCTCAATTTGCATCTTTTGACAGTCCATAAGAACGAATTAGGACTGTTTACTAAAACTACTCACTTGAGTAGATTTAAAGTCAGTTAATTCTAATTCTACTTGTAGCAGTTTGAGGTTGCTTTTAACATTACTACTTCTACTCGTACTTGAGTAGATCTTTGCTTCGCTTTTTCTACTTCTACTTTAGTAGTTTTCATGACTACTTCGACCACCTCTGCCCATTCCGAATCCACCCCTGATTATTTTAAGGCACACTGACAATGCAGCGACGAAATCATAATAAAGAATATCAGCCTAGGCACTAGCAAGGCAAAATTAAGGTGAGGGTTGCAATTGTTACTTCTGCACAGGTGATCAAGAATGGGAGAAGCCGAGTCCAGTATTCATCTATTCATTCGATGACGACATTCGTTACATTAGAAATTACGATATATGACGACTGTAATTTTACTGAAAAACAAATGCTTTTAATGCCTATTGTCTACCACGTGAAATGACTTTGCGCACCCCTAGTGGTATGCGTACCACAGGTTGAGTACCACTGCACTAAACTATTATACTGTTATCTTGATATTCACTTCCAAAATCCGCCGCTGATTCAGATTTTCGACATCCGGTCCGGTTCTATCACTGACTAAAGGGATATTTTAACCGGTTCCATCACAAAGTCATATTTTTAGCCGGCTCTGTCGCAAAAGCCATCATTAGGGCG
>KE603436.1:338-11675 GCA_000444245.1 Botryllus schlosseri | reverse complement strand
TAAGAATGATACCACGGTATAGTTTCTTATGGCGTCATAGATATCGCGTGATATTAGAGAAAACGCTGCTAGCTACGTTTCAAGCCCAGCAATGCATATTTCGAGATATTGTTAAAAATGCCGACGACGTTACAAACGCATTATTCAAAATTGCTTGGAATATCGCTAAACCCAAGAATCTGGTAGAGAAAGTGTGAATTCAATAAAACTCAAACGTACTGGGTGAATACTCGCTGTATATGGGACTTAGCAGCAACGCCAACGTCACCTGACAAATCCTGAAGCTACGGTTGTATGATTCAACCGTCTCCAGAAGAGCAGAAGAAGTGTCAGTCGTTTTTTTTATCGCATGTTCTGAGACACGCTGCCACGTGGATTACTTTAGCGTATCATTGGACGAATTCACCGACCTCACACTCATTGCATAGCTAATTATCCAGGAGCGTTTTATCAGACTGGACATATTTGCAGAGGAAATGTTGACCGGGCAAACGTGGGGAGGAGACTAGTGAAAAACATAGGCTTGACAAAGCTGACTTCTGTAACTATTGGGGCAGGGCTCCGGCCACGTAAGGAAATGAGAAGGGTTTATTGGTTTGCTCCGAAATGATCCCGAACGCCTGACTTCTTTTCGTATCACTGAGAGCTTAACGTGATAATGGCCTCTGTAACAGCACCTGGAAACTTACGAACGCTGTTCGTTAATGATTTAGAATGCATAAAATGTACCGAATACCCGTATAAGACTGGTAAATAGGCTACAGTAGCCCACCAATGCATGGAGATAATGTTCTGCGGCCCGCAGCGTCTTTTGCTGTTAAAAGGCGGCCCGTTATACGAGGGAGGTTGAGAGCCCCTGCCTGACCGGTATGTTGATGTTCGCGATTGGTAGACGGGAAACGCACATACTTCAGCAGGCTAATGTCTCCCCCGTCCCTTACGATAGCGATATGCCGTCACAGTGGTCAAGCCACTGCCATTTCCGGCGTTGATTACTAATGTTCAAGTTTAGCGACTGGGCCATTTACGAAAAATAATGGATGTGAACAGCTGCATTCCAGAAATACGCGAGCTCGACGGAATTCTCGAGATACGTGAGCTCAGCTACGACGATCTACATAGTGATGAGGAGTAAGTACTGCGTTGTATCTTACTTGTATAGACACGCCCATGGTGTGTGATCAGTTGGTGTAATATGTAGCTATCATGGATAATGATAGGCATCATGTTAGATTACAGCTGGATAACGGACGAATCCTCAGTCGACATGGGGTTGACTCTTCATAATTGAGAAACACGCAGGTATGTACACGCAGTAAATCGCTTAACTGTCCTGTATATATGCACGGTATCCTATTTAAAAAAATACGGTGGTACGTTTAGTTGGGACTCGCAGCGGTCGACGGGCGGAGCGGGCGATGCCGACCACGCGGAATACGAATCGTGAGCATTTATTATACGAAAGCAGTTATAATGGCGTCGACTATCACCAATACATTGCAGCGTTGAACCCGTGTCCGACGAAGGTGAGTCCCGTGGCGTGGAGGAGGATATCGACGAGGATGGTACGTAGTATTGGATCATACACTTATAGTCAGGACCGACTAGTTAATTCAACTCATGTGCCTATCAGACGATACTGGCTACATTTACTGGGTCGAGAAACGTGAGTGCTCGACCCGGATTGTACTGGTCATCCACCGGTCCAAGAAGACTGAGCGGGCATCACCGGTGCAAGAAGAGCAACATTTATTGCGGGATAAATAAACACTACACATTCAATGATGACTGTTCGATAGTGCAAACGGGTCCTGAACACACGGCAAGCTGCAAGCTGTCAATGCAAGCATAATTATGAATGGTGTTCCTTACGTATAGCGTGCGCATTTGTACAGGAACATTCATAATCAATAGTAATATTAACCGCCTGTATACGTCCATGGTGAGGTTGACTAGGTACAAGAGCGCTGGGTGTATTCACGGCTATTACGTCATATCTTATTGCCGGTATCATCAACAACTGTATTGACGTGAAGATTGGTGTACTAGTTGGTAGCAGGGCTTCGGATCAGCCTTAAATTTAAACTGCTCCAGCTCCGGATCCGGAGCTCTCTTCTAAAATACATTAGCTCCGGCTCCAGCTCCGGAGCCACATTATTACCACTGCTCCGGCTCCAGCTCCGGCTGGCTATGTAATTATCGCATGGGCCTGTCTATATCAGGGGTGGCCAACCCGTGGGCCAAAGGTGGCCAGCAAGAGGGTTTTGCGTGACCCGCGAGCTAATTTCTTGGTATATTATCGAAAATGAATTGCTCAGATTGTGAACTTGCAATGCCAACCAAAAATTACAATTCTGACTGCGAGACTTGGGATGTTGATGACTAAAATATCAGTTCCGACGCATTGGCAGATCCGGTGTCCAGTAACATTTTCAATACATTGTCGTACATTACAAAAACTAAAATAGTAGCGACATTTCTCTTCACGCTTCGCGTGTTTTAATTGTCACGCGATTTCTTGCTTGGTAGCCTACCCCCTACTGAAAACGAAAAAACGCCTATACTTTTCCCGAGTGAGTCTAACTGTATTCGCAATTACGGAAGAAAGTCTTTTCGCGTCTGCGCTCGCATGAAGATACTCGAAGGTGAAATGTAGGCACAAAATTATTGTCGCATATTATCGGAGACCTTCGATATCGATGTAGGCAGACGCCGAATAGTCGTGTCCTTGCAACATGAGCCTAGCGGGCGGTATACAACAGACCTGCACCACTCAAGTAATAATATTATTGACCTTGTTCATTTATAAACTTGGAAAATTTGACCCGCTTGGCGTGGCTAGTGGACCGCGCACTCGTTCGTCAATTGCATGTGCCCCTTTAGCCGAAAAGGTTGGCCATTCCTGGTCTATATAGATTACTAATCTACCCATAGGTTAGTTATCTATAGTAATCTAGAGTCTGTCAGCCGTCATTAACATCCGTTGTAGCAACGAAGACATAGGCTACAGGTGCCGCCGTGCCGTCTTGCGACATCATACTGAATACTTGTCAATTGTCGTCAACATCATAGTTGCACTAAACGTACTTTACTCGATATGCCATTGCTGTGCACAGCATTAAAATTCAGGCCTGCTGTTCAATTATGATAAATCAGCAGATGTGCGTGTTGCATATATAATAGCATCTTATGAAATAGGTCGGAGCCGGAGCTACTCCTCAAGTAACGGGTTCCAGCTCCGGCTCTGGCAGAATTCTATTTAGAGCTCCGGCTCCGCCTAAAATGCACGGCTCCGGGGCTCCGGCTCCAAAGCCCTGGTTGGTAGTGCATTGCTAGGCGTGTCCCTTTCACTATGTGTATTTAGGCGACGTAACCAACACATATGCTGGCTAGTTGAGACTTAACTATCGGTATTGTCTGAACCGAATGTCTCCTTTCGGTTCGATCACAAATTTGTTGTGCACTAGAACGGACATACGCATGTATTTATTAGGAAAATAACCTGGTCGGCGTTGATATTGAACGTGAAGTGTACTGTTGGTTGTGTAACCACGCAGCGGTCGCATGAGCTGAATGTCTACGTGCCCATTGTTCGGATACGAGTTATACCTCTGCACCAGACATTTGAATATGTTACGTATAAAGTAGTAATGTGTTTCTTCAAATTTAAAAGTCAATATGTTATTGTCGTTCAGCACAAAACCGTGCTTTAACATTTACGTAATTCTCTTGCAGACTATTGCATCATGTATAACGCTTATGTACGCTAGGCAGGTTTCATCGTTTAATAGGAGGTGCGTTGCAAATTCTTCAGCTAACTATGCACAATATATACACCTGCAAGGCCCGATATACTATCATTCGCGACACCATATTGCAATAATGTCTATATTTTTTCGTGAAACAACACCCACATCAACATCACCAAACGACCTCCACCATTAAGAGTCAGGTACTCATACCATGTCTCTCGACAAACATATCATTTGTGGCAGTCCCGCAACAGTCGCAGTTTGCTGCGCATGGGGCCAATAGCTAACCCACATCGCGTAGCAGCATGTCGCAAAGACTCACTGAGCATCGGACCCGTTCGCCGCAAAAATAAGGATAGGTCCGGATGACGGCAAAGCCACAGGAACTGCTGCTCGTTAATGGATATAGGGCTCCTGCTCGTTATTCGTTGCCTTTTGAATGCAAGGCGTGCGGCTGCAATAGCGATGTCATCTGCAAATAGGTGACATAATAACAGATCCGTGTGCTATCCAGAGAGTCATATGCGTACCGTTGGGTGCCATATCCTGGAAAGAGGAGGCTTGATGCGCGTAATCCGATGAGGCTGTCGGTGTCGTGACAGGATCGGATCGTGGTCGCGCAACGACGCTTAGTCCATGTTTCGCACGGGCTGACGACTGGACGCTCCCGGACGTAGAGGGGGCGTAATTACGCGTGGGACGGCAACTGGCAGTCGCGAATTCATCGAATTCCGTAGTTTCATTCACTGCAAATACAAGCATGCAATTTAGTCATCCATAATTTTATTTTTTGTGTGCGAGCAATGCGTTATATGTCACCTAGCACACGCTTATGTAATATGGTGAAGGCTTTACCGAGTTAAGTTACCTCCGTACGCGAGATCTGTTTCCATATCATCATGCGACGGTCTAGCGCATCTAGCGGCGTCTGCGTGTATAGTTTCGTGCTGTGTGGCCAACGCACGATTAAACAGTTCTTACTTCAAAAAAAAACAAATTGACTTGAAGTCTGACTCGACTCGTAACTTGACTTGACTTGAATCACTTAAGACGTAATCATACATCTTACTTTGAAAAGGCAACTTGACTTGTATTCTGACTTGACTCGAGTCGCTTGAGACGTAATCATACATCTTACTTCGAAAAGGCAAATTGACTTGAATTCTGACTTGACTCAAGTGGAAATGACTAGTCACTCGAAGGTGATGGCTTGATCCCAACGCTGCTGATTACTAACGTCTGCCTGTGTGATGTGCTGTGTAGATTTGACCTAATTCTTTTTTGATATAATAACAGACACCCAAACACGGAAATGGATACCATGTCATTCGTTTCGATACGACGAATGAAGAGTGGGCAGTCGGCTTTGAAGGGAACACGTGACACAAATACGCAGCTTTCCTGAGGCATTGGCGGTGATTTATGTCAGCATGCATAACGAATACTTAATAAACCTCATAAACACCGATATGGCATTCCTGGTATATAAGAGTGCAGCATGAATAGGCGTTTGACAAAGATATGGGTTGGTATTGGTAACCGGAGATTGTGCGTTTGATGAAGATATTCGGGCAGGATATAGGTTTTTATGCCTTGGTTTGACTTTTGTAAAGCATATCCCAATGTTGATATATCCGGATAGGTAAGGGTTATATCCGGATAGGGGTGGTTAGACCAGTCTACCCTGTGGCGTGGGTAGACCAGTCCACCCTACCCTTCTGATCATGGGGTGGCATTTTGAACCACGTCTAGAGGTGGGCCCAGTTTTTACAGTTTGCGCGGGTGTTTTTGGTGAGCCTGGTAGAGATAGGGAGAGCGACAAGTTGTTACCACTGGTAAGGCAATCACGGGTACTCACTATCTTGTCAATAGTTAGGCCCTAGTTGTGAAAATGAAAAAAACTTCCCGTAACTACTTTACAAAATCTGAACACTTGAAAGTCAGCAGGTCTGCCCATCACTGTTTCGTACTAGTGGAAGTAGTCAAATACCACAACCACTAGAATATAAGTAGCTCAAGTAGGCAACATTGGCAAACCTAATTAGCATGCCAAAATAATAAATAAAGATATACTTGCACTACTAGCACTACACTCGAGTGGTTGGATTTTTACGCTTCTTCTACTCGCAATTGAGTATAAATTTATTGCAGTAGGCCTACATCTAGTTAGGTAGCAGCGCTGACTACTTTACAACTTTTGTTCATTTTCAGACCCATCGAACTACAATGTGAAGGAGATTGTGGTAACTGCTGAAAGATCAATGATATTTACCACGGACTCCTTCTACGTTGCTTTGGCGTATCTGTTCGTCACATTCTATGTTTTCAACATGGAATACCCGAGCGATCTGACAGCCACGTTGGAGTTTATGCAAAGGTAAGCTGAGTGAGAGTTGGACTATCAAATGTCGACCCGTAATGGCTATGACTGTTTATGTTTCTTAGCTCGGCTCAGCTGCTTGCGTTCACTGCTGCGCAGTGCAAAATGCACCTTTATTGATGATCTCACAGCTGGCAACTGGTGCGCAAAATATTAATGAATCTGGTCCTAATGAAAAGCTAGTGTAACGGTGATTTCTAAAATAGAAATTAAATGCGATATGGGCACTAGAAATGCCTTAAAATCACCCTGAAAAATCTAAAATCTGCATTATTTCAAACAATCAGCGTTGCAAGTCATTGACAATAACAATTACCTATTGTGGTGCTCTGTTTGCTTATAACAACCACAATTTAACACAAAAATGTTAACATATTGGGTACTGGAAGCCCATAGTGAATAGGCTACAGAACTTTGTTAATACAGATACAGCAATATCGTTTTGTCTGAATCAAATTCGCTCTTGTTGGCGGCCAGTCCCCAGTTATTTTATAAGATATTTTCTTATATTACAGAGTCTTCGCCGAGCTTTCCGACGCAGGCGCGAAGTGTTCAAGGAAGAGAAAGACACTTAGAGTTCATCCAAAAGTGATGAAACTCACGAACATCCTGCGGGAAACGGAATAGAACATGAAAATAAATGCTTTCATGCTGCAACATTTGATTCACTTATTTCCATGGAGGTGTGCGTATTACCAGGGCGCGAAGTGTTGGAAAACCGCGATGTATATAGCATTAAGTCAATCAATACTTTGATTGACACTAGACAGGGCTGTGAATTCAGCGCTAGCTTTACTAGTAATTTACTAGAAAAAGTAAAAATATTACTAATTTTTAGCATCAAGGTTACAAGAGTGAGTAGAAATGCTGCTTATCCTGAGTCAGAAAATTTACTAAAATTATAGTAAAAAATTTACTAATTTTTAGTATTTAACGTTACCAGGGTAAGTAAAACTGCTGCCTCGCAATTAGGAGTAAATTTACTATAATTTGTCTAACAGTGTGGGCAAACTGCCAATATTCTTCCAGTACGGTGCGGTACGGCATACTAGTATAATAATTTATAGACTTGAGCTGGAGCTTATCCGGAAAACCTCAAAGAAGCACTGCAGCCAACTTTTATCTAAATTGAAGACGAACGGGGAGTGCTGTGATGCCAGACTCGGGGGTGTGGATCATTTCAGGTTATGGCACATAAATGCTTGTTGGAGGCTTACAGTCACTATTCTAGCGAGTTGCTAAAAAAAAGAACGGAAGAAGTTGATACAAGGATTATTGAACTTTACGACTATAAGGCGCCCTGAAATTATTAGGCAATTGGTCGTGTTTATTTACAGGGGATCCGTCGACATATCAATGGAAATTGCCCAAAACCCGTATGCGGCTGCAGAATTATTAAAGGTATCTGGTTTACCGAACTCTGTGCTGATTTTCTGGCAGAAATCATCGATATGAAGTACTCCGCTGAAGCGTATCCGTGTCTTGCATGTATAAGATAAATGCTCTGGACACGGCCGTCAAGAATTTTCTTACCGCGGATCTAGAAGAGGTCACAAGATCCGACTGTTTCATAACTCTCGACTACACCGCAATCGACGATATCTGCGAATTTACAAAGCGGGTCGGTCGCCCGCATAGGATTGGAGATGCTCAGGTGGAAAGGGGGTATATAGCATTATGGACAAATGCTGACCTTGCAAAATGGGAAACTAGGGTCCATGCACTATTTTCCAAAATCAATTTGTGTAGCCTTACGCGAGATTTAGCTATAGACCAGTGGTTCTCAACCTTTTTGTCTTCGCGGACCCCTTTCGGACCGTCACGGACCCCGCGGACCCCCACAAAGTGCTAGTTCAAATTTAGCTCAATCAGGCCTATCGTGCAAGCGTCATCTGTCTTGGGCAAATGATAACTATATTCAAATCAATTTCTAAATGGATAGTAGGCTATGGTCTTGTTATCAAGAATAGTCATTTTGTTGCTGTTTTTCACTAGGATCATACTATCTATGTAGAAATTGAGTTGACTTCTATAATTTCAAAGCAAATTCTGCAATTGCATTTCTTGAAACACGTGGTCGTATCTTGAAAATCCGCGCCTTCGATAGGAGTAGTTAGATAAATGTGCACGACGCCCCCATTCGCGATTTATAATAAACAAACAAACATTATCAATATAATAAGTAATTAAAGAATTAGCTCATTCTCAATTTTGCAGCAATACTCGAGGGGAATTTCCTTCTGACTGTGCGGCAATTAAAAAAGGGGAATAATTACCAATAGAGAGAAAACGAACAAAGAATCTGGATTGACCTTTGTACTCAGACATGAGACTTGAGTCATTCTACTTGTACTTTTCCACTCGCCTCCTGATTATAATACATTGTAATTTTACNGTATTTTTCCACGATCCATAGCTGACCTCGGTCGTACACGACGGAGCTTGATAATAGTTGCCTGCCCTGACCCGTTGTTCCGTGGTCCAATTTCATGACCTGGGAGCAATAGCCCGTCAAACTGGTTGACTTNTCGTTCCGCGGTTGATTCAATTTCGTGTACGGAGGGNTCATAGGAATAATTGCCGGTCGTGACGTCAGTATAGTNTTCTTCTGATCCATGAGATCCTGGTGCGTGTTTTAAGTGTCTATACGTTCGGCTGTGTAAGGTGACGCTTGTGGTCTGTCTCATACTGTCGTACTTGAACCCGCTTGCTTTGTTGTCCACCTAGACAGTAACGAGAAATGATCTGTTATTATTATAAATATGTGTGTCATTTCGAGTCATACCGAGAATCAGAATGAATGTCCTAGTAGAAATTTGTATTAGGCGACCCGACATAGATTAGCTTAAATAAAGTAACATTATGAATATAATAAGTAATTAAACAAATAGCTGATTCTCAATTTTGCTCGCATCAACGTGTTAACCCCCGGTATTACGTACCTAGTATTCGGTGCAAGCAACAAATGTGGCTGTTCCATACCTATACCGCGTTCTAGCGTTATAGGACAGACAGTCCCAACCAAACAATGTGACGGGTTCTTTTACTGCTTCACGTCTGGTCAAGCGTAATCGTGCCGGTGCTTGTAAATGATATACAATTTACCGCGGCATATTATTTTTGTATAATGTACACGAGGTACAAGTTGAATCGATCAGTTGGCGAACTCATGCTTTACCCGTCTGTACGATCGATCACGAGCTCACCACGCGCTATAGACAATCAGTTGTGTTCGCGTGTACCGTAACATATCCTCAACACTTGTTATGCCAACACCCCCAAGCATATTTACAATATCATGCTAAGGAACTATTGCTTCGGCAGCCACGCACTGTCGTTCGCATTCGACTAATTTCGCTGCAGACAATCAGTTGTGCTCGCGTGTGCCGTAACATATCCTCAACACATGTTATGTCAGCACCGCCGAGCATATTGGCAGCATCATACTACGGATATATTGACTCGACAGAGTGTTACTATAGAAATTAAACATGGAATGGCAACGACCAATTTTGCAGCTTCGCTCCGCTTCGCCGGGGCTGGAATGAAGAATTGTTTTGCGTAAGCGACTGTAGGATTTCTGGCAATCCAAAAGCTATCTTCCCGAGCGTAGAAATTATTGAATCTGGTCTTGATCGAAAGCTACTGTTGCACCGATTCCGAAAATATAAATTAAAATATTGNTCGTGTGCTGATCCACCTAGAATATGTCCTCCAAGTCTGAAATATCGGCATTGTTTAGAACAATCGGGTAACCGCAACACAATNGCCATAACAATGACCCGTTGNGATCAGTGGGCTGACCTTATTTGGCTGAAACGCGCTCGGTGGTGCAATAATGNCAATGAATTGTGGTAGATCATACNTTATGCGATCTATAGCCTGAGGTGAGGTGTAAAGTAGAGTGGGAGATTTCNAAATCGGAATCCACTGCGACTATAGGNNTGCAAAATCAAAGTCCAAAAAATCCNACTGGCACGTAAAGNNCTGGTNTNTCCATNTATTAGGCTGGGTAAAATGTANCATAAATCCNACTCTCAAAGNCACTCGGCNGNANGGGGAGTGTCGTTGTACATTAATTTGCGTACAGCGAAACTTTGTATGCGGTGGTGCAATAATGAGGATGAATTGTGCCAGATCACGTGAGGCAATCTAGCCTTCTTTCGGTGAGGTGTAAAGATGAGCGAGAGATTTCGAATTCTGACTCCACCCCGACTCGGGTTGCCAAATCAAAGTCCAGAAAATGTGGCTAGCACGTAAAGTCCTGTTATTTTCACATGTTTGTGAGGACAAAATATAGNATAAATCCGACTCTCAAGGCCATTTGGNCGCATCCANTCTGGNTTCGCNGAAAACTNATGAAATCTGCGCCGGGTCCGGAGATGTTTCGNGACCTCCNCCCGTCCAGACAAGATTGTTCTGCTGTAATATAGGTGTCGTTGTATNATAATTNACGTACAAAGAGACTTGGTATCGCCCCTTTGGCGGNATTCTGTTTGATTCGTCTATACAGGTGTTATTAGTGCGATCAGATTTGGCACCTCAAGGAGTNTATTGNTAAAAATCGTATCACGATGACAATAACTTTATCGGTCAACATGCGGTCAACGGTCAACGANGCGGTGTGATGTACGTAAATCAGCTGTGATCAATCGAGCGTGACACAATCGCTGTCAGTCATCAATCTGCGACTTGACAAAACTCGCGTTTTCGGGTTGACAGCAACGCGATATATTTGATGTCCCCGTCGACCCTCCTATTTTAATAGGGTTACCATGCGGCCTCATTTAGGGGAGCATATGTCCTTCATTTCCCAGTCACCCTTTCGCCAAAATGTACTCTCTTTCTGTCAATTTGCTCTCCTTGTTAGCTTAACATATCCAAAAAACACCACGAGTAACGCAAAATGTGGGCCTAGATTACGAAAGTCTGGTATGTAGCCAAATCGGAAAAATGACGCTATGATGGTATTGTGCTGGCTATTACGTGGACATACGTGGGCCTGTGTAAACATGTGAATAGTAAAAGCGACGTAAACTACTGTTACATATAAAAAGATCGAGCGCAGTCGAGCATGCCGGGGTATACCTACCTTAGTACAGCCAAATGATCCAACGTCGTACCGAGAATAGCCGGGGTGGTGGTATATCATTCTCACAAGATGTACTTTGGAATGCGTGTGAAATCGACATCGCCCGTTACTCG
>ATSW01106321.1:0-13060 GCA_000444245.1 Botryllus schlosseri | reverse complement strand
GTGGTCAGTAACGAAGTACTTATACTTTTTGGAAGTACTCAAGTAGTTTTCCTCCACTTCTGGTACTTGCTCAAGTAGATATAATTTTCTCTACTTCTACTTCGTAATATTTCGTGATCTACTTACTTACTTTTCGCTTTTTTCAGTTTGTCAAGTAGAATAAGTTTATTCCCCCAATACGAAAGATAGCCTGAGGAATTTCGTGGCTTTTTTCACGTAGTACCAACATTTAATATTCATAAAAGTCAATTTTGTTGCGCTTCGCGCACAGTTCTTACGAAGTGACAAATATGCTTTCACGAAAGTATCACTGAATATAATTTAGGTACCGGCGGGGCCTACGATAACTCATCGTTATCGTCATCGTAGGCCCCGGTACTGGATTGCTTGGTTCCGCTCACACCGCATTGTCGCGCCCATATCAAATATTTCATCACAGTAAATATGTCCCCCCCATAACGTTTGAAACAACCGTTTTGCGATCTAGCAATTACCTTTCATATCGTAATCTAGCAGCCCATTACGTGTCTTGCTAATTTGCAAAATACGACCTTTTTGAACGTTACACCTGTTTTAGCAGATCACCTTTGAAGCTTTATGGACAAAAGACATGAAATGTATTTCCGCTTCTAAGAAGTGGTATTTGTATTTCACTTTTAATTGCGAGCATCATACTTTGAGCTTAAGACCTTCCGATGAAGGAGCAGAGCTCCGAAAGCTCGTGTAACTATAATAAAGTTAAATCATACAAGTGGACGTTAAATAGGGTGTGGAAGCTATCAAGGTCTTACGTTTATGTATACCGTCTGCTATCGGAACAACAACTTATTCATACTTTGAGCTCTAATTCTTTTCAGTTCTTTTGTCCGCAGACCATACATGTTGATGTTGAAGCATAAAAGCAAGTGTAGTAATGCTTCTATTTTCCGAAAATACAGATACGCTAAATATAGCTTTTACGATTAACAATATTTGTTAGTAATCGCGCAAAGTGATGGAACCGTATTCGATACAACTTCTACGTATAGCTCTTCGCCTAAACTTGGGGCCTTATATTATGGGGTAGGGCGCCATGCAATGATATTCTCTAAAACTGGGTCTTCTAGTGAACAAAGGGTTAGTATTGCATTTTCATATCTATACTATAATTTGCATCTCATGATGCGAAAGAATGCTTATTCTGCCGATAATTGATACCTCCTGGGATGCATCAATACGGATCAAGCTCTCTGCACCTTCCGCATAGCTCAATTCACAGCTTTTGACAGTCCATGCGAACGAACTAAGACTGTTTTCGAAACTACCTACTTACTTGAGTAGATTTAAAGTCGGTCAATTCTACTTCTACTTCAAGTAGTTTTAGGTTGCTTATGGAAAAAGTACTTCTACTTGTACTTGAGTAGATTTTTTCGTCGCTACTTTTACTTCTACTTGAGTAGCTTTCTTGACTACTTTGACCACCTCTGGTTCTTTCTATGTGGTAACACGGACACACTGATACGACCGGAAAATAAGGTAAACCACAACCTTGTTATTTACTACACGGTGCCCCGCAGTACCACCATAACGAATTTTGATACAGGGCTTATTCATTGCTCGCGCGAAGGGAAGCAATTTCAAATACTTCTTCTAAGACTACCTCACACCATTGAAGTATTTTTTACTTACATCAATAAGTCACCTAATATGGGTAGACTGGCATCTAAAATTTATACGTGTTGGAGAAATTGCGAGGTCAGGTCAGATTGAATTCTACTTACGCAGCTTTACATGATCTATGAACGTGAGGCAATGTTTACCCGGTTTCCGTTATGCAATTTAAGTACTGAGAGGGCTATATCGTGAATTTGGAAATCATTCATTTGGTAATAAAATAGGACCATTCAAAGAGTTTTTTTATCATTATGTGTATGATATAAATTCGAAGTTTTTATTTACATGAGATGATAAGCCCCGGGGCGAGCCGACTATATGCTGAATCAAATTACACGGCCCACGACAAAATGCTAACGACTAACCATATGCCTTTCAATGCTTATTGCCACAAAAAGATTTCCTTGTGACTTCATTCATCGGAGCATATTTTTTCAAGCGCTACTGGCATAATAACGAGTCACAGATTCTCTGTCGTCAGAACGAACGCCTCTACACTCTTGGAATATTTCATTAATGTTCTGTGTTGTTGTTTTCGGTTATTCATAACCGAATACGTACTCGTTAACGTTTTGTGGTGATCCGCAATTAGGCAATAATTACTTTCATCTGATTAGTTACGTTGTACAGATACAGTGTCGCCTTATCGTTACCGTGTCATTCTATTCTCTTCTGTTCTGCTGTCAGTTGTGTTCTATGTTGCTTAAAGCCACATTGGTTACCTTTGCTTTAATAAAGCCTCAGTTAGTTATTCAACGCAATAGTCAGTTTACGACACGTTTGTTTTTAATTATTACTACCGTATTTTGCCAGTCAAGTAGTTGTTTGTTTTTGTTATTATTACGTCATACAGACAATATAGTTCCTATATTTCGAATTTCATTCACCCGCTTCGCTACTGATGAGATTCGGTCATGAAACTTTTAGCGAATAAATTAACAATATGAAGTTATTGTTTCGCGTCAAGTCACAGATTCGAACGACAGTCAATTCGGCAAATTATGACGTAACAACACAAGCTCAAACATAACGCTAGACCAGTGGTTTCCAATAGAGCAGGGATCGCTCATAGACCTTTACTTTAATATTCGTAGCAAAAAATGAGCTCTTTCATCAAATAAACGGCATTATATATGTTGATCACTTCGATATTTATCTTGTGATGTGTGATGCAGGAATAAGTGTCATTTTGCAATCAGTTTGGAGTTGATCCCACACCGATTGTAAAAACTGCCTCACAATGCCGCAACCACTCGACAACATGACTGTCATTGAATAACAGTCCCCCTCAGATCATGCCGATGAGATGGGACAAATGCGGCCGCCGCATCTTTAGCAAGCTATGCTGCGCAGCACAGGCTACCAGCACGTGATACTGCCTAGGGCATAGAGCTACTCAACTCGCAGACTTGTTCAGAGTTGAACCAGGGCGTTATCTGTCTCCGTATATTTAGTTAGTCTTTTAACAAAACCAAGATTTAAAGAACTAGCAGTAGCAAGATATAAAAAATGCCAATTCTGCGACTAGCTGCGACTAACTTAACAATAAATAACTATGCAATGCATATTGCTTTTGCTAATACCGTTTTATACTACATTTCTATGACAGTAAATTATTTCATGAGAGTTATAACGGACCTAAGCAAGTTGTTTCCACTTTTTTACTACTATAAACTTTTGTAACTTGACTTTTGCTCAAGATATTCGAGTAGCCCTGACCTAGTGCAACCTGAATTATAGTGTGCCAGGTGATTCGCACCGTACCCACAGAAAACATGAATCAATCGTTTTTTTTTCGAGAGCAGAGCTCTGTGAAGAATATTTTTGCATAAAATTAGGCCGACGCCATTCTGATACCATTGAATCACATCCTATTCAAAGTATATAAAAAGGCGTACTCCATCGCCAGAGTATAGCCTATATAGTAAAGCTTTTGATAACCACACAAAGAATATCAAAATCGACAAAATGCACCGCCAGAAACAGTGAAGCTCTCGCCGGTCACGTAACTCGCATCGTCAGAGGCCAAATACGCAGCGATTCCGGCTACTTCCTCCGGCTTGCCCATCCTTTTTATGATTAAATTTCGGTAGATAACACCTTTCATGTCCTCGTCTGCGCTCACCGCTGTCATAAAATCGGTGTCGATCGGGCCGATAGTGACACAGTTAATGCGAATGTTGTCTTTGCTCAGAGCAGGAGCAAAAGCCCGGGTCATCGCGTTTACTCCGGCCTTCGTGATGGCGTAAATCCCGGGGTAGTAGCTTGTCATGTACGCCGACGCGGATGACGTGAGTACGATGCTACAGGGCTTGTCGCTTTTCTGCATGTACGGCTGCACTTCCTGGACGATCTGAAAGTTGGCCTTGATATGGACTTGACAGGTTTTGTCCACCACGGATCCGGCCGTTTCCATGATTCCGAAAGCGTGCGGGTTCACGCCGGCGTTCTGCACGAGAATGTTGATGTCTCCGTGGGAAGACACGACGTCGGAGATCATCTGCTTTCTGGCATCCTCCTGCGCTATGTGGCACGCTATACCATGAACCTATGTAAATATATAGGATATGGTCGCAAAGAAACAATACTCCGGAGAACGTTTCAGGGTTAGAAACAAAAGCTGCCAGTATAACGAAGTATTTGTACAACTTACCAGTTCCCAAGCAGGTTTAGCCAACTTACACGACTGACCCAAGTGTTCATGATCTTAGACTACTTCTACTTAACAGTTTTCATTATTTTGGGCAGAGCTAAGCTTATGCACGTGAGTAGAAATTCTAATTCAATACATGAATACCTATATCATCACTACTTTGATCACATTTAAATTACACTGGTGAACTGAGTTTTTGTATCCTCTGATCCAACAATTGTTTTCGTCTAACTTTTGGATACTGAATCCAAAATGACATTAGGTTTTCTCCATCACATCAAAGTTTTTGAGTAGGTCACCCTTCACTTTACCTCATAACCAAAAAAGTATTCCACATTTCAAATACTGTATTCATAGTATAAATCGTTGAATAGAATAATTGAATAATATATTTATTGTATAGTCGATTTGCTCTAAGCCTCTATCATCAGTTTAATGGGCGACGATGATAGGTGAATGCGTTGTGCGCATCACACGTCGGTGTCACACCTACGCACGTATAATTAACGTCCGGCTATAGCAGGGGCGGCCAACCCAAGGCCCCTGGGCCATTTGCAGTCAGCGAGAAGGTATTGAGTGGCCCGCGAGGTTATACTCGAAGTTACTAATAATATCAAAATAAATTACCTAGGTAATTTATTGTAAACTTACAAAGCCAACCAAATATTTGACTAAAATATCAGTTCAGACGCATTGACGGTAGCCAGTGGCGAGCCACTTTTATCATCTGTCTTTCTATATTACCATAAAGTAAAATATTTCGTGACATATCTATTTGACCTAATATCTTTAGTAGCACTTCGCGGTATTTATTTTCACTCGACCTCTTGCTTGTAGTATTGGTACCTCCTCTTCAGAATTAAAAATTTAAAATACGCCCTATTTACAGAATTGTGTCGGACTATGTTTGCAAGTCACAATAATGAGGGAACGTGTCGTCCAACATATGACTTCGCGTCTGGACTCGTAGTAAGATCGTCGGTGATGAAACCTTTGTACAAAATGATTGACGCTTGGTCGCCGAAATATTCGATATTTATATGTCCAAGCGCCGAATAATCCTGTCCTTGCCAAATGAGCCCAGCGGTGTACAGACGCGAACCGCAATATATGCAAGTAATATTATCATTGACCGAATTCATTAACTTTGAAAAATTCTCGAGCTTGGGGCGGCTATAGGTCATGAATGAACAGTGAAGACGGAGTTTCATGACATAATTGTTATCGATTTTGATGCGTAGTAATATATGTCTTGTTTTCACCGTTACCTATCCAGTTCGGTCCTATTTGACGACTAAAAACGTCATTAACATTCAAGTGGCCCGCTCAATGGTACGTAAATCTAGGGTTACCATATTTTGGACTCGGGGAAAGAAAACGCTTTTTCAAAATTTTCAGACTTAGAATTGCAAATTTTCCCCCGAATTTGTGGTTGGACGCTTACGTTCGTACCACGAATTTCCTGTTTAGCGTCATTTATGCCCGTTTTCGCTCGAATCTATTCATCATCTTGGCTCAAAATACTGTAAAGTAGGTCAAATCGCCAAAACGGATGACAGGCATCCTCGGAGGACATTTTCAAAAACCTCAAAAAGAAGGAAAAATCCTCCTAAATGAGGACGTATGGTAACCCGACGTAAATCTCATGTGGCCCTTCGGCCGAAAGTTTGGCCACCCCTGTGCTATATCATTTGCCACTTTCAAGTATAATTTATCACTGTGAGTGCTGATTTGGAATTCAGGTATGAATCACTTTTTGCAGAATGCAAAATAGATAGTCTCGTCAGTGTCCAACTCCTGGTAGAGTCTCAGGAAATATGGAAGGGCTTGGCTTAACATTACATGAGCGCGGCGCGTTCCAAGAATAAAGACGCACCTGCTTTAAACCACCGGAGCGCAGCTTGTCGACCGCTTTGTCAACGTTTTCCTGACTCCTACTGCTGACGACGACTGTCGCTCCATTCTGTCCCAGTCTCTTCGCGATTTCAAATCCTATCCCGTTCGTGCCTCCCGTCACAAGCGCGACACGGTCAGTCAAATCTAGATTGTTGCGCGTGGGACACGACGCCCGGCGTGTTTGTATACATGAGGGCGACAAAGGGGTTTTCAAGCCGACGAACACGCGCGAAATCCACGGTGTTTTTTGCTTCAGCAAATTTAAAGACATGGTTCAATTATTATATCTATATAGACGGTCTGAGAAAATAATATTCGAAGGTGAGAATATCGACCATGTAGCACACATCTATAGCCTTGAATATGGGTGTATTTCCAATCTTCAGGACTTTTTCATGGTCAGTTTTTGATACACGACAATTGACTGATTCTTTGGCCTTGAAGTGACGCTGTACCTATTTCAGCGTATTGATATTTTCTTGATTTTTACGTATAACTCATCTATCAGAGGCAGGACATGGTACAGTATGGTATGGAAGTTTGGTATGGAGCGAAATTTCGGTATGGAATATGGAAAAGTGCAAATCTGGTATGGTATGGAAATTTCCCAAGTATGGTATGGAACGTGTTTTCCATACTTCTATACTTTTTCCATACTTTCACAGTTTTGCCAGAACCATGCCAATAATCCTACTTTCGATTTGTCAAATTGATTGCATTCCACAGAAAATCCCTAACTGTCTATGTTCATATCCTAAATTGAGATTCATGACTCACCCATCCCGGTCGATATCTATTTGAAGACATGAAAATATCATCATTGATAATTATTCCAATTTAAATGTCATATAAAACAACTAATATTCGACAGCTGTCGCGTAACAAATTGCATTTCGCTTATCGTAACTTCCACTACGTAAATAACCAATGGAGTTTTAAAATCGTAGACTCTGAGAATGTAGAGGTTACATGAATATTTTTATAAATTTGCTGAGCTTGGAAATAATTTTCTGCGCTTTGGGAGGATGATCATCACGCAATATCTATTTGACAGAGCCACCATTGTAATTCAAAAATATGTAGCTAGTCTTGGAGCGACGTTACGATATGCCGGCCTATACAACACCCATTGTAACTTCACGAAATCTGGCTATTTCTGATATAATGGACAGCGGACACCTTGATGTTGGCTAATGAAGCTAATGAGTGTGACCCACAGATTAGCTGGAAAATAGACATTTAATCAGCTGTCGCAAAGTGATTGTAGTGATGTAAAATTAACTTTAAAGGTATATTCTAATGCAGGTGTTTCCAACCGGTGGGGAATACTTCAATTGTGGGGAATTTAGGGGCTTCTGGTTGAAAATAAATTCACCCGAAAAACAAATTCTCTACATTATTAAATTCGTTTATTAAACGTCTGTATGAAATGCCGAACGTATATATCTCTAATACAGGGGTGGCCAACCTTTTTGGCCAAAGGGCCACATGCAACTGACAAACCAGCGCGCGGGCCACTAAACGCGCGAAGCGCGAAAATTTTTCAAAGTTTATAAGTCTACAATATTGCTACTTCAGTATATTGTGGGTCTTATGTATATCGCTGGGCTAAGTTCTCAAAGATTGGACAATTCGGCGCCTGGACATAACAATATCGAAAGCTCAGGCGAACATGCGTCAATCATTTTGTTACTATGTAGGTTTCATCGTCGACAGTCTTTCTGCGAGCGCAAACGTACGGTCGCATGTCAGACATCACTTTCTCTCTCGTAATTGCGCATATACAGTTAGACTCAATCTGGTACATTTGGCGTTCTTCCATTTTCAGGAGGGGGTAACAATATATTTAAAGCAAGAAATTGAGTGACATCATATTGCGGGAAACGTGAAGAAAATTTTTACTTTAGATAAATCTACCGCAGAATATACTGATTTATTGTAATGTATGAAGATCTATCATAAATGTGACTGGCCCATGGATCTGCCAATGCACCGAGACTGACATTTAGTCGTCACATCCCAAGTATCGCGACCAGACTAATAAAATTTTAGGTTGGTCTTGCAAGTTCACAATCTGGGCATTCCATTTATAATATTACTAATTTCAAAAATTACCTCGCGGGCCGGCCCTGCTCTAATATTCCTTCGCTTGTTTTCAATCCAACAATTCCTATTATCAGTGCCTCCAATTAGCGAGAATCGATTGGACAGCGGCACGCGATCTCCCTCTTATATGTTGTTATTCATTCGTATGCGAAATGGTGTGATTGAAATCACCTGGTTCGTTAAAATAAAATTTCATATGTATATGAATATGTGTTCACGGGAGACCGTGGAATCGCTAATTGATAGCATAGCCGGACTCGTTACTGATGAAATGACATATTTCTTACAGTTCGAGTTATAATAGCGTGCGACAGTGTAGGTTATGGCG
This sequence comes from Botryllus schlosseri, assembly GCA_000444245.1. NCBI lineage: Eukaryota > Metazoa > Chordata > Ascidiacea > Stolidobranchia > Styelidae > Botryllus > Botryllus schlosseri. Next base: position 4,424 of record ATSW01106321.1, on the reverse strand, counting down.
GCTTATATCTACCATATGCATAAGTTCGTCAACACCAGGAAGTTTATCTGACCCACGCAATATAATCGGCATTTACTCATGTAAATTGATGCTACCTTGGTACATTTGGAAAAATTTCAAACCCTTCCTATTTTTCTGTCGGCCTACCTCACATATCCATTCTAACGCTGCTTGGAGTTACAGAACTTCAATATACAGTTCGATAGTATATTCATATTGGAATGAACCCGAATATTTTCGGCTGTCACTCGTCAGGGGTAATCGTCAGCAATTAGTAGGGAATTAAAAAGAAAAGCGTATATCAACAATCGTAACACAAAATATGACGTCACCAGCACGAAATGTCGAATGCGAGAGCGTTCAATGTACTATTTTTAGATGATACACGAACTCTTTATGTTGACACAGCCTTGGCTGGTGTATTTTGATAAAAGTCGACTCCAAGGCACACAAATGAAAGTGTGAGCGACCCTTTCCGAGCATGCGAAATCTGTCGTCTCGATAATTTTTCGCACAGGCGGGATTATCCAACAAGTGTTTCCAATTGCAGAATTTATGACGTTTGATTGGTCGGCATATATCTTGAGCGGATGAGTTAAGGATGAGCTTTTCACCGAGCGTGTTCTAATGAATCTATGGACATGCTGATTTATGCGTTCCTGCAAGCGCTTTGACGTTCTTCCCACGTAGCCACAATCACAGTGACACTTGAATTCGTAAACTACATTGCTTTGTTGAAGTGCGGGAAGCACATCTTTACGTGTTGCAGGGAGCAGTCACGTTGTCGTGATAATCACGTTGGTCTCCACTGTGTCGTAACCAGGGCTGTGGAGTCGGTAAATTTTACCACCGACTCCGACTCCACACATTTTCAATATACCGACTCCGACTCCTGAGTCTTTAAACGTACCGACTCCGACTCCGAAATGTCTCGACTCGACTCGAGTCAATTTGTGTATTAACTCGACTTGGACTCGAGTCATTGCGCATGACTCGAACAAAGTCGCATGACTCGAGACTCAGACGGCCAAGACCGACACTTCATTGGAATTTCGAAGAATAGTACATTAACCGTACTATTAGGATTTCGTCTGTTGGTACTGGTGCTTGAAAATGCAACCAGAAACTGCTAAAAGCGAGGAAAAATAGTATATTATAAATGCGAACCATTAGATGTCACCAAAGTTATAAAAAGTGGGTTTAACAAGACTTTAACTGGAAACTGAGTAGTCAACAGATTGACTTGGACTCGGACTCGAGTCATAATACCATGACTTGGACTCGAACCTCTGCTCGATGACTTGGACTCGGACTTGACTCGGTGGTGAATTGAAGAAGACTTGACTTGACTCGAGTCAAAACTATCAAAGTGAGATTGACTTGTGACTCGGAGCCATGGGAATTGGTTACAACCCTGTTGATAACTAATTCATGTCATAGATCCTGAATATAGTAAATATCGAAGCTTTTTACGGCATCACGCGGCATCACGCGGAACAGATGGTGAGGATAAGCCTAATTGAATCTCCAACACTCAGGAAAAGATCGTGGCGTTCCGACGTTCATTCGTGTTAGCTATGGATCGTGCCACTACGCTATCTCGCCATTATCTGTTCTGGCATACTATCCTCCTTTTATTCAGAGTGGAAAAAGGTACGACAAGAGTCTAGTTATGTTAATTAATAGTTGGCGGTAGGCCTGTACCGGTCAAATAAAAAACTGCCTGTGTTTGATCAGTACACGTGGGATAAACATGATTCAATTGTATGATCGGGCGTGTGCCCGAGTCAGTATTTTGGATGGGTGCGCGTCACCAACCCGCACTCCATTATAAATGAGTTGTCAATAGGCGATTATTCAGAATTGAAAGCCACAGGAATATACGCAATCTCATTACTGACCACAACATAGTATTAGTTTTCCCATGGGCGAAAGTGGCTAAATCACCATTTCCATTTTTAGTCAAGACCTGACCCCAATATCCCAATGAAATCCGTACGGGCACATGTCCATTGCCGGTGGCGGCTGCTGAGCATAACTATGAACTATCACTAACTATGAAACAGACCGACAGCCTTTACCCTCGCATTGCTACTTAAGCCAGAAATTTAGGGCTGAATCTCAAATCTTCCTCTGCTTGCAGTAAAATATCTTCACTCATTTCAAGAAAACGACTTGTGATTGTGTCGTTTGAAAGTGAAATTTCTTTTAACTTGTTTTGACTGCTGCTTTCCTAACATCAAAGTAGTTGATTCTATGAGACAGGGCTTTATCAGATCCTCGCCAATTGCGTGCGGTTTCTGTGCTTTTGCAATACCTAAGGCAATAGGATACGACGCCTCTAATACTGCATCGTTTTGCTGTGCCCACATTCCGCCGGAATCAAGGCGAACATTTTTTAAATGCTCCACTTTTCGCTTAAAAAACACAACTGTTTTTCCTGCTAATTCACCATGACAAGATGCAAGGTGCTGCTTGTGTTTGCTCGGTTTCATGCTCTCCTGAGACAGTATTTGGAAACGAATCACGCATTGTGGTTCTTCAAAGGGACTCTAACTACCCTCGTAAAACCTGACTTTGGAAAAGCTTCGTTGTAACTTCGCTTCTTCGGAGGCATTTTGATGATGTCAGACTTGATTATACTGACTAGATTAGACCACTAAAACTTGAATACTAACAGTAGGCTACGGTACTACAATACTACAGTTAGCAGGCTGTCATTCATATTCATTGATGGTCAGCCTAGTATGATGTCACAGATGGTGTATTCTGTTGAACTAAAATGACAAATAAACAAGCTCACAAAAATCGACCACGTTAGCCTACATTCATATTTACGACTGAAGATATGTCCGAGCAACGTAATAAGTATATAAAGGCTGTCATTCATATTCACTAATGGTTAGCCTACTATGATGTCACAGAGGGTATATTCTGTTGAACTAAAATGAAAAATAAACATCTCACAAAAATTTACCACGTTAGCCTACATTTATATTTACGACTGATGATTAGGGCTCTTCAAAAATGACCTTTTTTCAAATCGTACTGGCTACTTGATAAAATTGTTAGGTTACCTAATTTAAGCCTACACACCAAATTTGGTTCAATTCCAAGCAGTAACCGCATTGCTACAGGAGAAGAAAGTTTCCATTTATTATATGAAAATGAATGGAAAAAAATTTGAAAATTTTCTGTTCACCCCATGAATGTGTTAGGTTGACTATAGAAACGATGTTCACCAAATTTAGTTGAATTCCAACCAGTGGAAGCAGAGTTATTGCCGTCGAAAAATTTGGATTATGAATAAAATAGTATTTACGGTGACCGATTCTTTAATTGTTTATTATAGTGACGCCCACCGTAAATACTATTTTATTCAAATCCAAATTTTTTGACGGCAATAGCTCCGCTTCCACTTGTTGGAATTGAACAAAATTTGGTGAACATCGTTTCTATACACGACCTAACACTTTCATGGGGTGAACAGGAAATTTTCAAATTTTTTTTCCATTCATTTTTAAATAATAAATAGAAACTTTCTTCTCCTGTAGCAGGGGCGGGCAACTTCTCTCGTCGGCGGGCCGGATATGGGAAAAGGAAGCATTTGGCGGGCCGGATTGCAGAATATAAACAATAGAGATGGTGTGAACGCGAGGTTCACGTTCGCGTTCTGTGTGTGAACCTCGGAAAATTAGAGGTTCGCGTTCACAACAGAACCTTGGTAGGTTCTGCACTGTGAACCTTTTTGGTAAATTGTAATTTGGACTTCACTATAAGATCTTTGATTAAAATATATTGCATTTCAACTGCGGGTCACTCTATGCATGGCGCTGGCAGCATAAAAAAATCAGCACTAAACGAGCATGCGCCTTGACAACATTAAAAGTTTTACTTGCTTTTTTGTTGCAAAATATTTCTCGAAATATCCATCTTTCCGTTTGTGAATATTTAGTGACTCTCTGCTGTGAACTTGACCCGCAATCACACAACATCACGAGCGAAATACGTAGTCAGCGAATGATGCTTATTCAACCAATCAATGACATTGATATCGTTTTCTGATGTAAAAAATCGAGCGGGCGTACGGGATCAATCTTGACTTCATATCCTTACTGTATCATTGAAACCAAATCCGTGCGATTAAGGTGCTGGCTACTGCTATATAACTTGTTGTTTACGGTATCGGTAGCGAGTATAGAAACCCGTTTTACACTCTGCCCAATATCAATGTAGCAATACTCAGACTCCGAACACATTGCCCGGTCTGTCAAAGACCGTTAAGGCGTAAGCTTATATTCCCTGGTAAGTCCTGGTCGAAATTGTTGGCAAAGCGACGGAATGTATTGATTTTATGAGATTATTATATGCCTTCATAACCGCGGTTGATACATTTAGCGACGTTTAAAACGCCAATATGTACT
>ATSW01106303.1:0-13611 GCA_000444245.1 Botryllus schlosseri | reverse complement strand
TTGGATTTTTGAAGTGTGAGAGTTCTTTTACTATACACAGGAATTTGAAGAAAAACTCAACGAGCTGAAGGGAAAGTATGAAGCGGAACAAATGAGTAACGCTAAGCTTCAGGAGGATATGAATAAATTGAAAAGCCAGTATGATAAACAGTTGGCCCAATACAACAAGATGTCAAGTAAGATATACAATGATACTGAAATTATGGTTGCAACATGATTATTAGCCCAACCTACGCTCCTGTTTAGTGTGTGTTTATTGTATTCGCCAGTATTATATCTCAAGTAAACTAACATGTGAGGAAATTCAGTCATAAACCTCGAATCTTGCAATATGAAAATATCGTTTTGTTGTTATTCTCGAATTATGTACATCTGTCTTTATATTGTACATTCTCTTTTACAGCTCCTCGCCATCAAGATCAGGTAACGAAACTACTCAGTATATTGTGAACATACCTGGCTTCGTAGACAAAAGTAGTGTCTAACAAATTTGATATCTTTAGTCACAGCATGTTTATTTTTTGTAGTGTGCTTTTTAGTTCTGCCCGCAACATAATTGCTGTTATTTATGCATTTCCGCTGCGTTTTCCTTATGCTGGACGCAGGATGAGTTTACATCGGCCTGTTCCGAATCGGAGCCGTATTCCGAATTTGAATCAAAAGTGTCTCGCTATGTCCAGTCATATTCCGACTCGGACACCACGGAGACAACCTCCGACACGCCTTTGGTGCCTGAGACGCAAGATCCCGATTTGCTAGTGTTTCGTCAGTCGGCGAATTTTATGCTGAAACTATCCGAAATGATCTACAATCACGCTTTGGAACTGTCGGTTAAACGCTCGGTCGAGAATTTTGCAAAGAACTCTATGCAGTCCATCCCAATTGCCGTAAATATATATTGATTGTGAATGTTGTCATTGTAACTTTGGTGTTCTTTCACTTTCGATATCCATTTGTTTGAAATCGATTACTGAGATTGGTGAATAAGTAAGTGTAACGATGTAGACAAATTTATATTCGTGATTCGAATAGTAATTCGTAGTACTTTAGTAACTGGAGTTATTCTTCTGGAGGTCTTTGCACGTCACATTTATAACTGCATGCTAAATACATTTATCAATTGTTTACTATCACTTATTCCGATTTATCATATTTCTTAGCTCGCTGGCGCACAGCAAAGGCCCACACTATCGTCGGCTGATACTGGTTTCAATGAATCGTCATTCGATGTTAGTACAGATGGTTCATTTATGGAGTGTTTTATTATTGAAAATTATTGCATGAGATGCATGCTTTCACGAGACTGCTAATTCATCTAGATTCACGTCCACCTACGTGTTTTTGTTGGCATCAAGCTACCGACAGGGTAGCCATGAAAAAATCCAACAATGAAAGGATTTTACTATTTCACTAAAACAGTGTGCACTATAGTCTAACGAGGTTAAAAGATTTGGATTTTGTAAGTAAAGAGCACCACCAGCTTCTCCCATTGCAGCTGCAAATTTACATTCAAGTGTTTTGTAGTGTTCAACATTCAACTGTTTTCAACTGTTTTGTAGTGTGGACTGAGTTGAGTCACTACATAAATTATAAAGATGATTAGCTTTAAAGTTGTCAGATTGACATTGCTATATTCTCTCACAGAATAATGTAGGCTGTATCTTCAGAAAATCTATGCATGTCAATGTTAGTCTTTCTGTAATTTGGAGAAATACATGGAATTCCAAGGCTGAATATAGTATATTGATTCATGTTTCATACGCGACAGGCTGGTGCTGATGTCCAAGAGTCCGAAACCGACGTTCAAGAGAAGGAGCAACTTGCAAAATACATAGGAACTGTAGACAACAACGCACCGAATGCCGAGAAGAAAGTGATAGATGAAGACGTGATCGTGGAACAACAAAAAGAAGCGCTCAAGAGGTACTGGATTATGCTGTAGGCACGCAGATTTTGCCCAATTCGTTCCTAGTTTTTCCTTACCTTTGCTGCCTCCATAAGCAGTTTATCAAGCAAATTACTTTGCCCTGATGGGAATGTACCGCTTAAGCTTGCCTTTGAGTAAAATTTGATGACTATAAAATCGTCATTGGCAGTACTGGTCAAAGCACTTAACTGACAGCTTTCAAAAGCGTATAAAGATTAAAGACCACCAGAAGTGGTCAAAGAAGTACAGTAGAAGTATAAGTAGAAGCAGTGATTTCCAAGCAAGTGGAAAATGAGTATTCCAGAGCAAGTTCGTTCACGGTGTTATTCTTAATTTATTCATTAACCAAGTCATGACAATTTCACACATAATAGTGTTGCAGACTCACCACAAAACTATATTCTCCTTTACAAAATACAAAATATATAAAAAGTAAACAGTTTTGTCTGAAAACTGTCAAGTGAAGTGGAATAAGTCTAAAAATAGTACACGTGGGGCAATCTTTGTGCACTTCTGGTCGTCGGCAAGATAGCGTAATGGTTGAGCGTCTGGCTTGTTGATCGGTAGGTGATGAGTTCAATCCCTGGCCGGATCAGACCAAAGATCTGATTAGTAACACTGGTATCCATCCTTTGCTTTCCTGCTTGGTGCTCAGTATTTCCGGGTTAGCGTGGAGGTGTGGTGCAAGACTTGGAGAAACTTGCAATGCTCTTTCTGCACCTTCCTCGTCAACCGGCATATGCATGCCATGAGAGAACGCGTGTGTGTATATCTTGAGTCGGTGTGTATATGCCGCAAAAACATCAAGGACGAAAATTTGTAACGTCTTATTCCTCCTGGCAGCTTCTAAAAGCGTGTAACAATGGCGATTCGATTCAGGCTTCAGATGCTGCAGCAAAGCATGGTGGGCGGGGAAAAGGCAAACGACGAGGACGCGAAAGAAAAGCGACGCAAACGAAAGAAGCACGTCGACGAAAGAAAACTCTTGCTGGCGCGGGCTGCCCGACGTGACGACGACGCCATCATGCTGAATGTCTACGACTCGATTCAAGACGAGTTGAAAGCCAGGGACAAAGTCATCGCGAAAAAGGAGGGCGAGGTAACCGGAGATGGTTAAAGTAGTGATTGAGGGTACTAGTCGTGGCCTTTCGAGAAAAACATATTACGGCTCTTCAGGATCAAACGCGAATTACGTAGCAAGGCTCCCGTTAGTCAACGCGTACCACAACCAAATCCACACCTGTACATCCTTCAATATATTCGTTGACTAAAGCCACGGCGCATGAATGAATCTTCTTATAGCAGTGGAAATACGGAAGTGATACGGTGAACTAAAAGTTACACAAAACAAAATCAATACTAGCCTACCGTGTCCTATCTAACAATGCAAGTCCTACCAATTTATTCCGGCAACAATCCTACACTAACATTGTTGATTTTAATTGCTAATTATGCCTGTAGAAAGGTAAACAATTACTAAATATGCCAACTAGATAAGAGCAACAACAGACCAAGAGCATGGCTTACATCTGGAATACACGCATGGCTTGTTACTTCTAAATAACGATGGTACGCTATCGTTACAAAACATACTAACAAACATACGGTTTTGTGGGCTTTTATGCTACAAAGAATGCAAACATTAAAACACATGTATATCAGGAAAACGCATGCTACTCTCAGAATTCCCTGCACCAGAATGATCCACTAACTGAAGGACTACTGGAAATAGAATTACTAACGGAAATGAAGCGAACGTAGACATCTAACGGATAAATACGCCGGCACAGTACTCAAGTGGAAATTAGAGTAATGTCATAAATTCCTTCTCAAGTGCAAGTAGGAGTAGCGATTTCCATGCAGGGTTGTGACCAATGCACAAGGTTCAGAGTCACAAGTCAATCTCACTTTTATAGTTTTGACTNGAGTCAAGTCGAGTCATTTTCAATTNANCACCAGTCAAGTCCGAGTCAGNTAGTAGAGGGTCGAGTCCNAGTCATAGTGTTTTGACTCGAGTCCGGATGCAACTCATTATTTTCNCTGTTCANTTTTCAGNTCAATCCANCTTTTTCAACTCTGCTCGAGTGGTNTAAAATGGGTCGCATTCATAATATCNTAATTTTCCTCTGTCTTAACAGTTTCTNGCCCTNTTTNCCAAGTATCAGGACTGACACACGAAATACCAGTAATGTGGTAACTTTACTATTCTTCGAAGTTACAATGAAATATCTGTCTCGGCCATTCTAGTCTCCAGTCATATGACTTGGTTCGAGTCATTTTACGCATTTGAAAAAATGAGTCGAGTTACCAGAAAATCGAGACTCGAGTCGAGTCAGTACAATCCTGTTACCGGGTAAGGAGAAACGTAAGTGTTCTAGGCCTAGTTTTGCCGGGAAAGCTATCAAGTAGAAGTACTCCGTTACTGATGAGCTCTTGAGATAATGCTTGGACGGTCACTTCCAGTCACGTGACATATTTCCAGAGATGGTCAAAGTAGTCAACATTGCCACTGAAGTAGAACTAGAAGTAGCACCATATTTCTTTTCTTCACATAGAAGTAGAAAATGAAGATCTGAGTAGGCTACTCAAGTAAGTAGTTTCAAAAAGTAAAGTAGTATAGTATACTTTGAACAGTTAATCGTTCCTGACCGCCTCTGCGTGTTTCCTTTGAACAGCTGGAGGCTGCCAAAATGGAGATAGTGGACGTCAATTACGAGTTTGAGAGAGACAGGACCGAGTATCTGGAGATGATACGGAAGCANGANAAAGAAATCAACTTCCTTCAGGTTTTTATAATTGTCGGTTACAACTTTTGATTATTATCGACCCGTTTCCGTGCCGTTGTCAGTCCTTGATCAATAAGATCCATCCGACTTTGCGCCGGGACTGCAATTACAACAATCTCGACCGCGTCCGAAACGAATCGAGCTATGACGACGACCAGAAGACGTGGGAATTGCCAGACTTGGTCGTNATCAAGACGTCACTGCCTGCTCCAGGTAATTGATATGGTTTATTTGTTTTGAGGTATTCATGGTGTTTGTCGACNACTANGGTCATTTACAGCAGGNCAATTTTCTTNNNNTTTATTCCGTAGCNGCCGACTTGTAGCACGACCCACTTCTNGGCTTNNATAANAACACCTCTTNCACGGNTGAGATGGCGNGGAGNANCCTAGATANACCTCCAACACNTAGGTNGGAATTCTGGANTTGACCGCGTTCAGACTCGAACCCGTACGTAACCCATTGATGTTGCAGCTGTNGATTATACCACTACGCTACCTCGCCACTGATATGGTGTTGAGCTCTGTGTTAGTCAGAGGAGGGTCAGTGATGAAGTGTTCNANGTGCTCAAGTAGATTTTGTCTATTTGTACTTNTAATATGCACCGCNCGATTTCGAACGTGTCTGCNTCCAATTAGCTGAGCTAAAAGTTTGCGCCCTNTAGACGAAATCTACTTTTTAAAACTACTTCCCNAGTTACTTTTCAGATTTTCATTTCTACTTGTACTNGAANTANTTTTGACATATGTCTTTGAAATTGCTACTTCTGCGTGCAATTGAGTAGAAATTTTCATCGTTACTTCTCCTACTNAAGTTGAGTAGAAACGCTTACTACTTTTACACATCTGGTGTTAGTACTGTGTATCCTCGCCNCTGCGAGGCTGACTTANCACNCAATGTGATATANGTCGGTTCGGAAACTTTAGAATTTGAAANATGAGACTCTCACACGATTCAGGTCACTTTTGCTGTGTCAGCTCAAATTTGAATCANCGAACTGGCCTTAATCTCAACANCAATGTCTGTACGTGCACACTGTTCNCAGTGTTCACTCTAGCTTTATGCTTGAAGTNGTGATTCTTAGAGGTAGTTAATATAAGAATGTTCTTGATGCTTGTGATTTGGCTCGAATAATAATCCTTGTTACTCGGACTATAGACTTCAGTCCAGACTTCTTCGGGCCTGGAACTGGTCTAGGTCACAAAATATGGTGATGGGCGTAATCATTTTATGAACATTGGACATCCGTCTCTTTATAGGATCACGTACAGTTGGACGAGGACTGTCGCAAACCAACGCAGTTGAGGCATATACAAATGTAAGTAGTTACTGGTGTGCATACNNGTTTGGTTCTGTTAACTNTNCTGCCCNTCNTTGGGAGATAGTTACATTTCATCTTGTTAATTGTTACATGTTTAGCGGAATGAAACTAGCGAGGAAGACAAATATTACAGCAAGCTGAGCAACAGCAGCAATGAGGAAGTTGCCAATAACTATTTTCTGCCAAAACGTCAAGTTCACCAAATCGTGTCATCTTCACATACTGACCACTCGAACAGAGGTAACAGTTGTTCTCAGTTATTGTTCGCTGCGGTTCTAAATTTATTTTCTATTTCCAAGCTTTTCCTGGACTTGTTTATCCGTGACCACGTTTTGCATGGTATTGACGTAATACATTACCTATGTTACACGTTACGACTTTTCAGATTGCTTGACTTGTTTGCTGTTATTGAATTATTGATACAAACTTATTGATTCCAGCACTGCATAAGCTGAATAAGCATGGTGGCGCTTCTCCTTTACTGGGCAATGGTTTAGCTAATGGTGATAAAATTTCTCCAACTCATGGGCATATTTCAAGCACAGCACTGCCGCCGCAAATGGTTATGAACGGGAATGCAAACAATGATTTCATGCTCACAAGAAGGCCGCACCGTTTGGACTCATTAGATCCAGTAGCCATGACTAACAAATCGAGAAAGAAAAAGAAAAAGCATGACGCGTCGTAGAGATAATGTATCTTTCCGGAAAGCAATGCCAACCATTTCTCAGTATTTGTACTGTCAAGACGAATTGTGCCTTTAACTGCTGCTGAAATGACAATTTATCTGATTTTGCATTGTCCTGTCGATACATATTCAGTATACATTCANTGAGCTGAATTAACTTCCAAATTAAAAGCACTTTTAGAATCTTGAATTGGCAGAGTCTATTCAATTTGAATTGAAATATATATAAATCCAAAATGTGGTGTGAAAGAGGCAGCAGTTCTTGAATTCCGCTGTTGGACTGAAGCAGTTCATTTTCGCTGTTCAGCCACCGCTTGCCTTATTTATTCCTGTCGTCATGAATGGCCATGAAAGATGTATCTTTCACTTTTTTTCCTNGTGACTCTTACAATAGTACTTGGATTGAATGTTTTTATACTCTTCATGCACAGTTAAGTTATAAATGTTTGTATTATATTTTGTTTTCCCAACATGTCAATGATAATATAATATATAGTATTACCTGTGACTGTGATTCCTATTCACAGATACCATGCTGATTAAGTTCGAGAAAACTATTAAGATACTGAAATTGCCGAAATATTTCTCCGCANCCCAACTTGCAGGCAGTATGTTGTGGTTATGCAGTCGGGATCATATTAGCCNATTGCTNGGTGACTTCAGACGTTATAGTGCTCTATANATCGNGNCANGCCATTTTNGCGCCATACGTGGTNTTGTAGGTCNTTCNAGGTAAACTGGTGTCCTTGTCGCAGGGCATTTCGCCGTGTCGCCTGTTTACCGAAAACATGCGCGTTCTGTTCCTCACCTTCTACACACCACCGGGTGACTTTCCATTGAAAGAAGAAGATGAGATACCATAATCACATAGTGAAATATATTAGGGCGAGTTAGGAAGGCACGGTGTGCGTGAGAAATCNATGTTTTTTTTTCTGCAANGACTCGTAAATGTATGTTACATGCATATTGCGTATATATGGGATTGGACAAACCACTATGAGTGTAATGGGTGAGAAAAATCTGGATCAAGAAAGTAGGAAAGATGTCACATGTGAGCTTCAAGGAAGTGACCTGGCGGTGGTTGAGTCCGCCACACTCAGTCACAGGAGCATATATTCCTACATAACCTAATTTATGTTTATCTGAAATTTATAGCTATCAACCGATGTCGTTCGTACTCTGGGGTGGTCAAGGTAGTCGGGCTCGATATAGGAATTATTCGGGGCTGGTCAAAGTAGTCGGGGTAAGGGAACATGGAAAATTTATAATCGTTCTGTGTCTTGATAGGATGAACAAAATAGAACCACAATTGTTTGCATCTGTAGTAAACGATAGAACCGCTGATTATTATGAGAAGAACTGGCTTACCCGACTTCAATCTGCTCTCTGCATAACCATCATATTGAAAACGCGAAAACTTTCAAATACCTTGGGTGTATCATTCACTATAAGGAAACGAATGTGGGAATATCCGAAATCAACAATAGGATCAGTTCGGCTCATGCAGCTTTCCAATCCTATAAATACCTGCTTCGAAACTTCAGAATTTGGATTGGTACAAGAATAAAATTTTTAAATGCTTTTGTGAGAAGTCGACTCACATATGGCTGCAGCGTATGGTCTCTTTCAGAAAATCAAAGAAACGTCCTGGATGTCTGCTACAGACAATTTTTGCGAAAAATGATACATGGAGGCTACACTCGAAAGGGAACCGACCACGCCTTCAAAATTAGTAATAAAAATCTTCATAAAATCTGTCGCACTGAAGATCTCTCATCATTTATTGATCACCAACAAGCTAAATTTCTTGCCCATATAATTCGAAAACCTAATGATAGTGTCGTGAAGTCAATAACCTTTGAAGATGAAAGGAGAAGCAAAAAAGGAAGACCCTCTGCAACACTGATGAACAATGTCCTTAATCGGAACGATACCGACATCAGGACATTTTCGAAAGCAGCATTTTCACGCGAAATTTGATTTATATTTGAAATCTTTAATGCTGTGTCTTTTTTCGATGGATACTTCCATCACCTCGGTGATGGTGCTCTTAGTCTGAATGCAGACAGAGCTAGACCTATATATATCAAGAGCCATGTGTTTAGTGTTACCGTTGGCGACAGCTTCTTTTATAGGCGTTTATGCTTCGTTGCTTCGGACTTGCTCACATAACACAGGCTGGATCTGGGTCGAAATGTACGACGTTGGGCCCAGGCATTGTTAGCGTTTTACATTCTGTAGCGCATAGTGTGCTTTGTTGGACATGGCTGCTTTTGAATGTATAAATCAATGTGGTGCTAAATCAGAAAAAAGTTGCAGGGTGATTATATCTAAACGGACGAAAAGTATTCCCGGAATTTACTGGATACACCGTAGGTCCGTATAGCCATCACAAAGCTGTTTACGACTTACCGTATGTATAAGTATTCGGTGCTTATTGAATAACCGATTACCGCTATACTACACGCGTACCAGGTCCTATAGACAACCGAGTGTTCCATCTAATTACCTAAAAAAAGTATAAAAGTGCTTCGTAACTGACCTATATAGACCTCAAGACCAGCAATGACAATAACACGTCCAGCCGTCATTGTAACATATATATACTGGTTCCCCGAATTTCGTTTCCTCTATTGCTGGTAATGACATGAACGTAGTATTGTTGTGTCTGTCGTCTAATCATATGGAAGAGGCTCAATTGAATTTTAATTGACACTTGACAGCCCCTGTCAACGGCACGCAGGATCGCGCCAACTTGGTCGCCAGTTGCACGCGGTCACGGGTCGTTGGTTCATTTAAAAAAAAAAAGTTGATGTTCTCAGCCCCCACAAATGCTATATTGCAGTTAGTATGCGGTATATAATGTTTTGATCTAATCCTTTGGCCAAGCCCTGTTGACTACGGTCATAGTATCCGTTGGTAAAGTAAATGCACCTTGCCAGTTGCTAACCATAAGCATCTGATCTGTTGTCACTAACTTGGCAGGATTTATTTCAAAAAATGCACCGAGATTCCATCCAGGTGACAGCCTGTTTTTATCTTATAATACCAGTACTTAATACATGTATAAACGTTTTGTAGAAAGCACTATAATAATATGATCACTAGCATTTAGTTTATATTGCTTTGTATTTTGAAGTAAATTGAAGTAGCCTCACACACATCTTGCAACAGACTCCATACGCTCGTCCCGTCATGCTGCAAAATAGGTTTTGCCTCACGAGGAACATCCCCATCACACGCAATTAATTGGGGAAAGGTACCTTGATTTTACCCTGGCTCCCTGTAAATGCAGATTGTACAACGTAAATGCATTTCATGTTCGGAATTTTAATCGATTTTTAGTGCCTGGCCTACTAGTCTTATTTATCACATGTGGCGTCACGTTTGGAGATGTTGCAATCTATAGATTTTCCATTAGGGAATTCTGATTCATTTCACGTGACCTATACAATGATAAAATATACCGATGTTTAAATATAGCCTATATATGGATGGCATGTTATTTTATATTATCAAATCAAATACTCAAGGAATATTCTTCAATAATTCATACCGTTATATTTTTACATTTAGCCCCTTAATTCCTTCTCATGTCTACTCCCGCTTGCTTTCCTTTCACTTTCATCTTGGGTCAACGTTGGACAATGCATTCTGAATCACTCGGTTCGTCAACTCAGCAGCGAAATCCAAGAAAATTCCGATGTTCCATCCAGGGTTGTGGATCAACTTTTTTCTCGCTTGAATCGCAGCAATTTCACGAAAAGTATTTCCACAGCGATGGATTTTCGCTGAGCGACAGAGACGCGCAACAAAATCAACCGTCTGCTTCGAAGAAGGCGGAACAACTGCACTGCCAGGAAAAGGAATGTTTGGCGAAGTACGGAAAAAACAAAACGTTTAAAAGCTACTCTTCATTAAAGCAGCATTACATCGACACCCATGCGAGAAAGATATACGAATGTCAAAAGTGCGGACGAAAATATTCGGTGTCCTCCAAACTGAAACAACATCAGCTAAACTGTGGAGTAAAACTGCAATGCTCATGTGGAGTGCAATATTACGGAAAAAGAGGCATCATCGCTCATATCAAGCTTACGAATCATAAGTTACCAGACTCTGCCAAGAAGTACTTCGAGAAAAAGCAGAGAGAAACACTGTCGCCTACACGCAGTATTGACACACGCAGTCGTAACAAGAATGCTTTGAAGATGAATTCGTCAAAGAGAACTCCAATTCCGATTTTGCCGAAAGGAAATACACCCATTGTCTATATCGCTAATTCATCGTCTACAAATCAACAACCTGCCTCTGTGCACAGAAATGATCCACACCCCATCAAACCTAAACCAGCACCACTAAATCTACGAAATAAGGGCAGGTTTGTTATTGATGTCTACGGGCCGCCTGAAAACTCGTTAAATACTGTTCAAACTCGCGCCAGCGCCCCGCAATCAGCGCCCACAGTACTAAAAATCGACTCCTTGTCTACTGCAATGTTAACATCAGGTATCAATTCACGCACGCCTGCTCAATACAACGAAATTGACAGTTTACACGTGGGTGAAAGGAGCAGTCAAGACAAGGAACAGGCTGCCCAAGATTTTTCATGTCAAACTGATGACCTTCTTTCGTGGCTCGACTCGGAAACCGTCAAATGTAACGGTCTGTCGGAAAACTCGACCGCCACCATCTGCACACAGACACTGCACAGCATGAATTCTCCCGACAATGTCCCGCATGCTCAACCAATGGGAAATCCACACTCTAAAAGTGTTGCCCAGCACGAGACGCAAACTGACGATGAGTGGATTTCGGCGTTTTTACAGGACGATTCTGTGGCGATAGATCAAGCTGCTTCGTTTCAACACAGCGATACCGCCACTAGCCCTTCGCCTTACTGCACTGTGATGCCCGAACAATTGTGCGATATACAAACCCAAACCAGTTACATGGAATCAATATCTCACGTTACAACCCAGACTAACTTGGCATCGTGTAGCGAAGCTACAGAAACTGATTTTGACGATCCTATATTGAGTTATATCGTAAGCGATAGCCAGACGCAAACAGATGGCGCTCGCATTGCTAATGTCGACTCTGCTCACACACAAACTTCTTACTGTTGTGAAGATATAGTGCAACTACTCAATATCGAAACACAGACTGATGCGTGAACTTTAAGTCACTGAGCCATGAAAATGTTACACAATATCAAATGTATATTTGTATTTCTTGATGGTAATGTAATTACCACATTATCTCCACTGCGCAAAGGTATCAGCTCATTGTCTATGCCTATATTTTTCTGTGATTCATGTTTCTCATAGCCATAGCTTTTCGTTATTTATCGGGCTGGCTGGGCACATTTCCATGTTCATGCTGAGTTATTCTCAAATTCTTGAGTAGAAGCATGATACTCTATTTTGCCAAGGCCTGGTTCTTTATTGGAACTCTGCTCATCAAAGCTTCTTTTACCATCAATAACCAATATTTCCTTTTTTATGTTCAGAAATAATTCATGCACGAGATACCCAATGTCAATGTGACAGAATCGGTACATGGAGGCTAGCGACGATCAAGCAAAGGTTGTGGTTAATCAACATTACGACGAAAGCCTTGATGTTAACGACTCAGAGGAAGTAGCCAGTTTGTATAGCTCGACCCCGAGAAAAACTCCGACGCCGCTACTTCAAACTTCCGACCGGAAGAAAATGAACAAATCCCCGTTTGAAGACGATATGGAGACGTCGAATGAATTTGTCGACGATACTAACGAGGAAACCGCTGTGGCTAAACCAGAGAAAATTCAGCAACCGTCTCAATTGAGATCCGAAGGCTCTACCGGAAGTGAAGGGGATTCTTCAGATGACGGCGATACTTCCTCAGATGACGACGATGAAAATGGGACCGCGTTGGAAGGAGCGTACGATCCCGCCGATTATGAAGCGTTGAATGTATCTCAAGAAATCAAAGAATTGTTCCAATACATCACAAGGTACACGCCGCAGACGATAGAGCTGGAACACAAATTGAAACCGTTCATTCCGGAGTATATTCCGGCAGTAGGCGACATAGATGCGTTCATCAAAGTAGCCAAGCCAGACGGTGAAAACAGTTTACTGGGGCTGGCGGTGCTGGATGAGCCTTGCGCCAAACAATCGGACCCCACCGTCTTGGATTTGCAGCTGAGAAATATATCAAAGATGACGGGGATGAAGGAGATGCAAGTGAGAAGTTTGGAGAACGCGCAGAAAAACACGAGAGCGATCGAATCGTGGATTTCAAGTATAGAAGGCCTGCGACGAACGAAACCTCCTCAAAACGTACATTACATCAAGAGCATGCCGGATATCGAACAGCTGATGCAGGAATGGCCCGCAAAGTTCGAAGACCTGCTGAAAAGGATCAATCTTCCCGCTGCGGATATGGACTGCGATTTACAGAAATATATCGACACAGTGTGCAGCATACTTGATATACCTGTGTACCAGGGGAATCGAGTTCAATCCCTTCATCTTTTATTTAGTCTGTATATGGAGTTCAAAAACTCGCAACACTTTCAAACCTCGAGCCCTGATGTGCAGGCGGATGACAACGCGCCTCAGGTTATGACCTTTGATTAGATCTGTCACCCCGGCCTGGTGGGCAATATGTACCGGTCTACTTATTAGGTTCCGTGTATGCATTCATATTTCATATAATATTGAACTGTGCCGTTGTGTGAATTTGACACTTTTTCTGAATATATAAAGATTGCTGCTTTGCAGATGTTGAGACTTTGTTTTTATTCATGGTTGAACTCCGTTACTGACTGGAAAATCCACCATTGGGTAGATGATTGACGCTTATGTGGGGCACTGTTATGGCGTCATCGACTGCAGTGTAT
>ATSW01106277.1:0-20190 GCA_000444245.1 Botryllus schlosseri | reverse complement strand
AGAATTTTCATGCTTTGCCCAGCAATGGCATGGAGTAAAGTGCGTTCTAGCGCAACTATGATGTTATCGACAATTGACAAGTATTCAATATGACGTCACAAGCCGGCACAACGCTACCTACGTCTTCGTTGCTGCATCGGATGTTACGGACGGCTGACAGACTCTAGATTACTATAGATAACTAGCCTGTGGGTAGATTAGTAATCTATATAGACCAGGAACGGCCAACCTTTTCCGCTAAAGGGGCACATGCAATTGGCGAACGAGTGCGCAGTCCACTAGCCGCGTCAAGCGGGAAAGTTTTCAAAGTTTATAAGAGAGAGAGAGAGAGAGATATTTATTGATTTGTCCAACCGTAAAGAAAACATCATTGACACATGCAACAACAATAAATAAACTTACGGTATAGGACAGGGTGTGACCGATATGACTCTGGGTAGGGTCAACTAGTCTGATCACACCCTGCATTAACAAATACAGATATTGTGTTATAAATTTGGATGCATTGGTTGGGATCAATCAATTCAGCTCAGCATAAAAATATAATATAAATGAACTAGGTCAATAATATTATTACTTGAGTATAGTGCGGGTCATCTGTATACCGCCCGCTGGGCTCAGTTTGCAAGGACACGACTATCCGGCGTCTGGACACATCGATATCGAAGGTTTCCGGTAATATGTGACAGTCATTTTGTACCTACATTTCATCGTCGACTATCTTTCTGCTAGCGCAAACGCGAAAAGACTTTCTCCCGTAATTGCGAATACAGTTAGACTCAATCGGGTAAATTAGGCGTTTTTGTTCATTTTCAGGAGGAGGTAGGCTACCAAGCAAGAAATCGTGTGACAATTAAATACGCGAAGTGTGAAGAAAAATTTCACCACTATTTTAGTTTATTGTAATGTACGACGATTTACTAAAAATGTGACTGGACCCTGGATCTGGCAATGCGTTGGAACTGATATTTTAGTCATCAACATCCCAAGTGTCGCAGCCAGTCTTGTAATTTTTGGTTGGCATTGCAAATTCACAATCTGAGCAATTCATTTTCGATAATATAATAAGAAATTACCTCGCGGGCCACACAAAACCGTCTAGCGGGCCCCTCATTTGGCCCGCGGGTTGGCCACCCCTGATGTAGCAGGCCCATTCGATAATTTCAGAGCCGGAGCAGTGGTAATAATGCGGCTCCGGAGCTGGAGCCGGAGCTAATGTATGATAGAAGAAAGCTCCGGAGCCGGAGCTGGAGCAGTTTAAATTTACGGCAGCTCCAAAGCCCTGGTGACTTGATCCCAACACTGGATATTTTACAGCTTGTAGCCTACTTTATAGGCCTACCGTTGTAAACGGCCAATTTTCTGCTCATTGTAAATCATAAATGGTCAAATAAAACAAATAGGTAGACATGGTGGTATGGTCAATTGTACCGCAATATCCTAACTGAAGAAAGACTTCTTGGGCATTGCATCATTCTTATATTAAGAATCGCTTGTTGAAAAATGTGAAGTAGACAACATTGTCAGAATGAAGCAACACGGTGTGTCACCAGCAGCGTACGCACAACTTGAGTGCGTTGTCAGCCAACAACTGCTGCTGTAGAACGTTCTTTCTCCATTCTTAACAAGCTTCTTAGTACACTGGTTCTCAACCGGGGGTCCGCGGACCCCTGGGGGTCCGTGAAGCATTTTCAGGGGGTCCGCGAAGCCTCTAAATTTTTNAAATGATCGTCAACCTACTTTTTATTTATTTTAATNNGGAAAAGNATNAGCCAGNTTCGNTTCANAATTGNTCAGAATTTAGGACTCGCATCATCGAAATGGTCGTCTGAGATAAAATATCCGAATGTGCAAATTCATTTTAATTGTCAATTTGTCAANAGCCTGCTGATGCAAACCTATTGTTGTTTANAGATTTTTGTTGGGGTTTGTGGNAAAATGAAATGTTGGAGATAGCAAGGTCAAGCAGGGTGACTTCTAAAAGTTTGCAAAACATTTTGGATTTGGAGTTATCAGTCTCAGCAAATTGGTAACCAGTCGTCTGAAATATAAATTCCTGAATTTTTTTCCTAATCTGCCCCAATGAAGGAATTGAAACCTCGCCACGAAATCCATTTTCTCGTGTGATATAACCACTAAATAACTTCAATATAAGATGCTAGATAGAAATGACTAGGCTGGACGTGATATGTTCATTAAAAACTCACAACAAATGCTGTCGTCGGAGGCGTTACGCGGTAATATTACATTCGCCACCAATATATCTTTGTGGAACTGGAAATGGATTTTGGCACTCATTCATATCAAATCGAAGACGACTATTTCCAATACAATAAATACAGCTGGAAAAATTCCTTTCGAAATAATAAAAGCCTAGCCAATTTTCACATATAGTATGGAGTTATTTTCAAGAAAAGTCATTTTGTGGCTATTTCTCACTAGCCTACAATTAATATTTGCACAAGACAGATGACGGTTGCACGATAATTGAGATAATTTTGAACGAAAACTTGAGGGGGTCCGCGGGGTCTGTGACGGTCAAAAAGGGGTCCGCGAACACAAAAAGGTTGAGAACCACTGTCTTAGTAGGACATGCATTTTCTACCCAACAATGTAGGAAAGTATCTGTCGTTGTACTACAACAAATTTTAATCATTTCTACCATAATACGTATTGTAACAACTGGAATTGTTCATAGGGCCAGATTTCATTGAAATATTTTTTTTTTCATGTAAAACGTTGCCTGTTTCTAGGCCAAAAACATTTTTTCATGCCAAACTACTTCGTTAGGACAGCCAGTTCCAACAAGAAATGAAGATAAGTGGTACACCTAATTTGCATACGTTAGATCAAATTTCGGTTTGTTAAGGTAAAAAAAGTCACAATTTTGATTTTTTAGGTCAAAATTTTCCTTATTTTAAGTAAAAAAAAATCGCCCTAGTGATTAGATTAGAATTACTGAATTCGCGGAAACTTTGAAATGGAATCAAGTTTGAGTTTTTCGTACGCATGAGAATGGAGAAAATGTCTGCGCGGGTGGCTTGGTTCGTTTCGCAGTGTAGGATATTCTGGAAAACCAGAAATTAGACTAAAAATAGATCATTAGAATCATTTCAGAAATTACTTTAGAATTAGATTACTGTCATTTCGATCAAATTAGTCTAACGACAGAAGTAGAATAATTTATCGTCCAAGTCTCGATATAGGCAACGACAATTGTGGTAACTGTCAGCGACTACGGGTCGGTCGCGTCAATATTTGGAACATTTTCGATTATCGATATCGCGGCCTATATTTTATATCCAAAGTATATATTGCAAATTCAATGCTCCGTGTTCTCAATATCATGAAATTGACGACGGAAACGGCGATATGTGACAGATTTACGCTTGCAGGACGAGTTGAACTGGTAAACATGCAGGGAAACTGTGCTTTCTGCATCACAATCTACCTCTACTGGACTGATCCGCAATTCTGTATCACGTTTTGCTGTTTGGGTTAGCCTAAGTATCAATGGATTCGCAAAATTCAGCAATATTTTTTTTTTAATTTCAGTTTGCTCGTTTGTTGTTCAGCTTTCTGTGGCATGTGCAAGTGCCACCTTGGCTAATATATATGATTTTTTGGGAAATGGTCCACTCCCGTTTCCATATTAATATCGGCCTATATGTTACCGGTCATCGTCCTTGTGAGTGAGTCGATAATATATGTATCGGCCAGCAAAAATCAATATTGGTCGACCTCTACTACATACTCGTAGTCGAATATAGGATGCACTGCGTTATTTGTCTGATGTGTTCATTTCGAATTTGAGAATTAGCCTATAGGGCAGCAGGATGTGCAGTGCATTGCGCAATGTGCATTATAAGAGGCGTATGTCGTCTGATAACCTGCTAGAGTTGTAACCCGAGTTCCACGTAATGTGTTGCTGGGTAGATTATACTCAACTCGCAGTGGTAGACGCACGTTCCTTGCAGACTTTGACAACTAGATAATTCTATTTGTCTAATTTCACTAAATTAGAGCGAAATGAAAGTAATCTAATTCTAACCTAATTTGTAAAATGTTTCTATGCTCTAATTCCAATTCTAATCTAATTTGTAAAATGTTTCGATGCTCTAGTGAGTCTAGTTCTAATTCTAATCTAATTTGTGAATTGTTCATACGCTCTAATTTTAATTATAATCTAATTTATTGTTTTCCTGAAAACACCTCTTTGTCCGAGGCATTTTGTAGCGAATAAACAAGAATATCCTTCTCGCGCAAGAAAGTCCGGTGCCAAACCACCATCGCATTACTTACACCAGGGCTGGCCAACCCGTGGCCCGCGAGGTAATTTCCGAAATTGGTAATGTTATAAAAAATGAATTGCACAGATTGTGAACTTGCAAGGCCAACCAAACATTTGATTAGTCTTGCCGCAACACTTGAGATGTGATGACTAAAATATCAGTTACGACGCATTGGCATTTCCATGAGCCAGTCACACTTTGGTAGATCTTCGTACATTACAATGAAGCAGAAAAATTTGCGATAAATTTATCAAAAGTAAATATTTTCTACACGCTTCGCGCAACATGTAGTCACTCGATTTCTTGCTTTTAATATTGTTACCCCTTTGTGAAAATGAGAGAACGCGTAATGTATCAGATATAGCCTAACTATATTCTCGATAACGAGACAAAGTGTCGTTCAACATATGCGACCTAGCGTTTGCGCTCGCAGAAAGACCGTCGACTATGAAACCTAGGCACAAAATGATTGACGCATGTTGGTCGAAGCTTTCGAAATTTATAGGTCCAAGCGCTGAATAGTCCAGTCCTGGCAAACTGAGCCCAGCGATATGCTGCAGGCCCGCAATATAGTCAAGTGACAATACTATTGAGCTATGAACTTCGAAACATTTTCGCGCTTCGCGCGGCTAGTGGCCCGCGCCATGTTTCGTCGATCAAATGTGGCCCTTTGGCTGAAAAGGTTGGCCAGCCCTGACTTACACCGTACGGGCATGGTAGTTATTGTGACGAATAATATCCATGTTGGCATAGTAGCTTGTAGTATGCGATCAACATTCTAGCTTCGGTCACAAGTGGAAGTGGGAAAATATTTCGAAGCAGAGAGTGAGAGCATGGATTGTGATGTTTTGAGTTACTGGAAAAGAGAAAATCGTTTTCCTCATCTCAAGGCTGCTGTTCGAGAACTCGTAGACATGACTGGAACATCAGCTCCACCGAAAATAGTCTTCAGCCATGCAGGAGAACTCTATAGTGCAGGGGTCGCCAACTCAAAACGAATTGCGGACCACTTTTAAAATTTTGTGGAGGCCGCGGGCGCAAGACTGCAATATCGAGACAAAATAGGCCACACAGTTGGGCAAGCACGTTTTTAAAACTTTACGTTAGTACAACGCCATGCTCACTAACACAGGCGATGGTCATGGTTACCACAAAAGAAGTAATATTTTATTAATTAGTACAAATACAACAAGAAATATGATGATCATAACCTTCATTATGTTTTAAACTATGAGCTGCGTACGATGCCTGACCAGTGACCACGCTTTCAAATCAATTTCAGCATTTCAAGTGCTTTACCTAGCGTTCTGCCAAAATCAAAAACCAGATCACCGGCCGCATGTGGCCCGCGTGTTGGTGACCTCTGGTCTAGTGTAAAACGAGCTTATGGAAATGCACTGTGATTTGATATGAGCTGATAACTTGATTGTGGCTGTAATTATAGTTATATATATATATTAAAGTTTTTGCGAATTCGGTAATTCTAATTCTAATTATAATTTGAAAAGAACCGAGTAGCTCTAATTCTAATCTAATTTGGAAAACGCTGGGTAGCTCTAATTCTAATTCTAATCTAATTTGGAAAAAATGTGTAGCTCTTATTTTAATTCTAATCTAATTTGGAAAAAACTGTGCAGCTCTAATTCTAATTCTGATCTAATTTGGAAAAGCTGAAAATTTTCTAGTTGTCCAAGTCTGGTTCCTTGCGTTAGGTCCACAGCATGCAGTACTGGAAAACCGTTGTATCACAACATTGTATCTATCTCTATCATAGCGTGCGTAATTGGGTGGCCACTGGCCATACGAGTACTTTTGTCCTCAAAGAGCAAGATAGATATCAGTCGTTTTTTATTGATTCAGCGATACTTATTTGAACAAAGTATTACCTCATGTGACCTTAAATAAGGCCAACTATTGTTAACGGAACCATCGCCTGACATTCTAAGGATAGAAAGTGTGGAATAAGATTTGCTTCAAGTCGCAGCGCATCTACTCAGATAAAGTATAGGAGTGCTTTTGACTAAAATCTTCGAAATAATACCGACGTCGAAGTGACCAAAGTGGCTATAAATAGAATATGGCTCATAGTAGGCTACACATCTCTTGTGTGTGATGTCGTACCATAATAATAGCCTATATTGCCGGAAAAATATCTCGATTCATTATTGAGCGCTGGAATCGTATCACTTGGAGATCTTATCGAAGTGTCAAAGTTCCAAATGCCTGTTAGAATGCTGCCTAATAACTCCCACGCGATAGAAGTATCACGGCCTCACGGGTTTGTCTCAACTCTCAACTTGTATTTGTCAATCCAAACAATACCTTCAAAGATTTCGTCAGACTCCGCTGAAACGAGTGTCGCTGTCGATGCCATGAATCTCCATTGTCAATATTGAGATTGTGGCGTGGTTTATAGCGCTTGTGTGTCGCGAAACCGTACTTGAATGATATATAGTAGGGCCTACCAGATCCATCTATGTGAGGGTTGATGCTGTTATCTAGAATTGTATTTGACAGTAATAGATAAGTTTGCTTCGCGTTAGTTATTCATTTATCCGCATATTTGCGATACATCTTGAGAACGTATGCCGTTTATACACACTTACTCTTTCTAATCATCATTTCAAATTGTGCTTTTGCAACATGTCAGGTTACATAGACCGTCTCACATCTAGACTGCAGGGCAAGTCGCTCCAAAGTGAGAAGATGCCTTTACTAGACGAGGACGGCGAGGTAAATGTAAAGGACGATTTCACACCTGCAGAGTACGTTCTTAGGGCGAATGGCGCTGATGACTATGTGGAAAAACCATATCCAGGACCGGTTGATTCAAATTCCTGGGAGCATAACGATACGCACCGAATCTCAGATTACTCCCAGGCCGAATCGGTTAACGATTGCATTGAAGGAGGTCCAGGAAAAGGAGCTAGTAGTTCTACTTCATCTGGATTTAGTTCTAGCAAAGACGAAGTTTGTGAATCAGATACTAACGACCAGGTGGCTCTGGAAATGCCCCGGCGTTCTGGTTATGATGGTGATAATACAAGAACGATTGTTAGTAACACAGCCATAACTAGCAGACACCCGGATACATCATCTCGGCAATCGGTACATGATATACAAGATAATTCAAAGTATTTAAAACAAAGATCGGACGGGCCATCCCTGAAATCTACTGAATCGTACCACGAATCAGTAACACCGACTGTACACCGCAATATAGGAGGAAATGATGAAGGCGGGGAAATGATTTTCCTTATGCCGTGTGGGCCATCGACAGAAGGTACAACAGGTATAGGTTTCGTATGCTAAGCGTAATTTATTATTATTAGCATTTTATTTTAGTCCAGGTTACTCGACTAATTTTAAAAAACGCCGACTATAGATAGCGTATTCGTGGAGCGTCCGGCTTCTTGATCGGGAAGTCGGGGGTTCAAACACAGGTCAGGTCAAACCAAAGAACTGATTAATAAAACTGGTGGTCTGTTGCTGCTTCGTTGGTGCTCATAGTTTTTAATCATTTGAATTAAAATGTTCCGTTTGATTTGTACCGTGGAGTAAGCCTGGGGGTAGGGTGATACACGGTGTGAATACACAATGTTTTCGAGTTTATGCTATTTGTGCACCTTCCTTGTCCAGCAGCATATGCACATCATGCACTCATGGTATGCGTATGCACAGATCGCACCATGGCAAGCACCAAGCACCATGGACGAAAATACCCTATGTTAAGGTCATATACAATATTTTGAGAACCGAAAAAGAAGACACATTTTACAAGTAACAAAATGTATAGTAGCTCACGAGTATTCGGGTAACCTAGAAAATACTGTTGGGTTGACTAAAAAGGGTCATTTTTCCGATTTGACTCCCGTGTAAATATATACGTTTTAAAAGCTTGTAGTGGGTGGCTTGACTAAAAAATGTCATTTTCTAGATGCCACTCCCGAATATCCGTTTGACTTGTGTACGGTAGCTTTATTTAGCCAACCCTACCGTTTGGTACGTCGAAGTCCAATTTTCACATCTATTTTAGATTTTTTTTCTTGAAAAAGACGGCAAATTCCGAACAAAATATGACAATTGGGCGTCCTCGGATGAGACTTTCGATTTCTTGAAATAATAGGGCATTCTTCATGGGGTTCATGTTTGGAAACGTTTATTCGCTGCACGGAAAGGACGATTGATTTGGTTTTGTTGAAAACTAAGTAAATCATGAGACAGATAAGGTCCAGATTCAACACTGAAAAGTTCTTTCGTACCGTAGCTCGTAAGCTGTGTAACCCTGCTTTAGTCAATTCTTTTATGATGCTTCATCATTGGGGCGATTATTTTTTGACCTAAAACGACCAATTTTGACTTACGAAGAACTCAAGCAATTAAGTTACGCAATATTGTATAAAAATTCGGAATTTATTGATGTACAACTAGAGATACTTTGCTACATTTTCTGGGAGTTGATCAGTCAATCATTTATTGAAACTTTTAACGATTTACGAGAACCACAAGATGGCGATATTATAAAAAATTGTACGAACTGTCAGTCCTAGGCCCAAAATGAGACGCTCGCAGACAGTGCAACCTCTACGACATAAAGGAAATTCGGCTTACAAGAAAATTTGACTTTGTAAAACAATTTTGGCAATGACCTAATGCTAACTTTGAGACTATTTTGCAATTTCAAAAAACAATCGCACTCTTAATCGCTCACCAACATTGTTTCTGTGTCTTTCAATATCACATCGCATTAAAATTGTTGGATGCCAATAGTTTTAACGCATCATATAGCAACGGGATTTGAATTTTTTATCAGGGCACATAAATTTGTTTCTAAGCAGCGTATCCCGTTGAAGTTGGTCCACACGCCGACACGCCACTTCTCGGTAACGATACTGTCCGACAGGATCGATCGAATTTGTCGACTGAAGGAGTTGAAGAAGTATCTGTTTTAGTCTATACGGAAGAACAGGTAATCATATAGTTTACAATCATTCCATGGAAACGAATATATTATTGGAGTATCGATACCTTGATGATAAGATTTTTCACGTTTTATTGTGGTATTAGTTTAGTAGTACTTACCCGGGATTCAATCTCCAAGCCTTCGCTGAGCCAGTCTCAGGGGTTCGCCGGAGGTCAAGACACGCACCCGACTTTCACAGCAGAGTTCACGCTAATTTGTAGTAATTATTCATTGAGATCTTGTTGTCTTGTTTGAACATCGTGTTTTAATATATTTTTTCTTCTTATACTGTTGTTGATGCATAGTTCCTTTTGTGTTTTTATAGTACCAGTAATGTATGAGAATTGTAATGTTGTGGATTTTGTTTTTATGGTACAGCGACGCTTTGGGATTTGCAGACTAGCATAAAGGTTCGCCGCGTTAGTAAATCTTAAGAACCACTACATTAGTTATTTCGAATGAAATTTATTCACATTAATATGTGCGTGACTGTCGCCATAATTGTGTTGGTGACCAGTTGGCATAAATGCAGTATAATTTGAGTGTCATCACAGCACTAGCTTCATGAGAATGTACCTTCCGTGCTACTTGGAGGCTAGCAGAGTGATTTGAAGTTAGGAGAAGATTACCTAAGAGTAAATCATTCGTTTTATTAGTCTTCTAATCTGACACTCAGGGAATGAAATATGTCTATGTATATACAAATATAACTGCCCGCCTTCCGTGCGCATGTCAATATACACCTATCTTGTTGTTACAGCCTTGTCTTATGAGCTGCGACATACCAAAATTGGTTTTAAGTTCAACCGATGCACTCATCTACGGATTCGATCCCAGGATACTTTTAGAAAAAGTCACACGACAATGTAAGATCGCATCAGTTCACATGGCCATGTTTGGACTTTGGATGGGAACTAACGAAAAATGGATTATATTATCTGAATTATCCAGATTCGCGGATGATCTTGAATTGCGGATTAGGTATGTTTAGTATTTTAATTGGAAATACAGCCATGCGTATGGGTCATGCATTCATGAGATTTGTGTAGGTCCGACAGAAACACACCGGACGGTAGTAACAGAATCTAGTTAATCGATTCATTCCATCCAATTCCTGAAACGAATAAGCAACTTTCCAGTTGCATCGGCATCAATAAGTTTTCGGAATTTTCATATAGAACCTTTGCCTAGCTTCTAAGTTGTCGTGAACTGATTCGTCCACGTATTTTCGAAGCATCGTCACAACGTGTTATGAAGTAGGTATATGGTTGAAAAATACCAAATTGTCCTTAATGTTGAGAGAACTGGAATTACTTTCTTTGTGGTCGCATAAAAGGTACATATTTGGACTCTGCGCATCCTCCAAACTGTTATAATATCATAAGGAGTGATGCCCGAAGCCTAATATACTCGATTAAGAATAGAATCGTCCAGGTATTCGATTTTGCCCAACCCTACTCCTGACGCACGGCTATTTCTAGATTCGACTGTACCCAGCTGAACAATTCATAAATGAAATCGTAGTGTTTTACATCAGGCCTTTTTATCGCATTTGAATTACCATAATCACGCAACCACAGTCGAATTATAACACTCACGTCAACACGGTTGTGCTGCTTTAGTTTCGTAACAGTTGCTGATAAATGTCACGGATATTTGATGCTAAATACTCACTAAAATTCGATTCCCTACTGATATTCTCCGGTGAGTAAAAGTCCAGAACCTATTTATAGTTACCTACGGTTCAGCGGGGGAAAAGTAGGGGTTTTCCGCGCCATTGTACGAAGTATGTAGTGACACTTTAATAAAGTAAACATTAAACAACCAAGTCGCCTGGCGTTGTCAATGTGTTTTCGTTATTCTAACATTCGCGCAACGTCGCATATTTATTTAAGTTTCACCTATTAGCCATCGTTTTAATCAGGGGCGTCGGGTTGAGTGGGACTTCAATGAATCTAATTCGTGGAATATGTATTGTACTATTTACTTCAGACATTTACCGGTACTTTGAATTAGGCACAATTTTGCTACTTATGAGTATAATCTGCGAAGTGAAACTACGCAAAAATATAAATATGAATCACATATTCCTTACAACCAGCATTATTCATTAAATACCGATATCTGTCACCAAACTAAATAATATGACTGTAACAGTTAGTGTCTATACTCACTGGCGGTTGGGACTCAACGAATTTCACGAGCAGATGTAGGCATACCGCACTCAACATGAGGTGGGGCTTTGTTGGCAAAAACATTTAAAATATGATTATGTCAACACGTTTACTCGAAAATTGACATATAATGTATATTATACACACACTATTGGTTTACTCAACGAATTTTACCCAATTTGCGCTGATCTAGGACACAGCCTACATCAATAATATAATCCGACCCGAAGGGAGTATATGAATAGGACTAGGAATAGGACGCTGTTTTTTATTGTGTGCAGGGTGTTTCGTGTGTTTTCAATTGGATCTTAATCTATCTACAACTGTGTTTTTAGATTCACTGTGACAATCCCTCTTGCTCCGCAAATCAGTTCGGAAGGTAACAACAACAATAATTACGAAGACGAGGGCATAGTGGCGGCTTTTCCTCCTATGAGCTTTGACGTCTTAAAATATCTTTTCCATCAACGGAGGCATCAATTTCATCAGGTTGGACTATAAGTTAAACTACCTACCGGTAATCTCGGATGTAGCGTCACACGTGCATCATTTTTACAACATTGTGCTAATTAAAATGAATTACTCTGCCAATGCCATAGTTTTGAATATTGCATTGTTGAAATTTACATTTTAACGTGGCTACAAACTTCAGAGAATAGAGAATAGAGAATGTATGGCGTGAAAAATCAACGATGGAAGGGGATACGTGTTTCACGATGTAAATATGGTAAAGTTCAAACATTGTAATGAGGATATAATTCAAAGTAAAACAAATGAATATTTATTCGTATGATGGAATACGGCATAATAGTGCCTGTAATGCAAATAGATTACATAACATGTCATTGAATAATCTCGTAATATACTCTTCCAACCTGTGAGATTCATTCCTTCTAAAATACATATCAGCACCGTGCAATGATTGAATATACAGTATATCGGGGCCTGAGCATATGTACGTTTCCAGTCGATGATATGTAACATTGAGCAATATATATCTTGCTATGACGCTAGTGAATCTTGTATCCAACATCTAATTGAAACACAGGATGTATGCTGCATTTTTGAGCAAATGTGGCATATGTGTCTTGTCAATCATGTTAATCAGCCCGTGCCAAGGTGAAAACTAACATATTTCTGAATCATTCTTACCACATTGATAGTATAAAAAGGTATTTTTCATCAGTGCTGTTTTCTAATTTATTGTTTGTGTTGTTGTTTAGCATTCATTTTATACCAACCCCAACATATATGGTCATTGGTCATTTACAATAGGCGTATAGGTTCTGTTATAGATACCACATGTCAATGCAATACACCGCCGGCCGGGTGAATTATAAAACGTACACACGTCGTTCGTCCAAACACTACATATAATACATATTACTATATATTTCGAACGGATGTCAGTATCTTAAAAAGGATTTCGTTTATGGGTATGGGTATCTCTTGTTGTAGTCAAACATTTGTCGTACGGTTATAGTAAACAAAGTCAGAAATGTGACATATGGTGTACTAAGATAAACGCGTATTTGATTGACTTGCCTATTTAGCAGCATACATAGAGCCCCAACCCATTGACACAATCATATAGGAACCGTAAAAGCTATTCGAAAATGAAGTTGGGATCGGCACATTGCCTTTTTATATAGTATAGCTGTAAACTTGAAGTGTTTGAGCATTCTGCTGTTACAAGAACAAAACATCTCACACAAATAACAGTTTAACATTGGTGAGCTGAAGGGGACAAATATAACATATAACAATATGACCGCACCTGGAATGTATTGTCCAACAAATTTTCTATACACATTCCGCCTATGTGTTATATACATCTATCCATGGAGGAGACCTGGACAGTGGAAAACTACAAAATGTTCAGCTTTTCCAAATGATATTGAATTAGAATTATTCCTACAAAATTTTTTCTAAATTAGACTAGAATCACAGTTGTAACTGTACAGTTTTTCTCAAGTTAGATTAGAATTAGAAACACAGTTTTTTTCAGGTTAGAGCCAGAATTACTGAATTCGCGAAAACTTGAACCATGAATGAAGTTCAGTTCATGTCAAATCAGAGTTCATGTTCATAAGCATGAGAATGACAAATGTCCGCACAGCAAGCTAGGGTCCTTTCACACTATACAGTTCTGCTGTAGCATTTAAAATACAGAAATTATGTACTATAATTAAAATTACAGCATAGAAGCATTTCATAAATTGGATTAGATTTAGATTACTGGTATTTCGTTCTGGTTAGGATTGCAGTTCAATTGCAAACTTTTTGGAAATCGATCATTCTAATCGTAGTTTAACTTGGATTAAGTAACTATAATTCTAATTCCAACCCAATTTGGTAAAGCTAAAAAAATGCTATATGGTTATTTCTGCTGTATGGCACATCATTACATCGTTATTTGATATTCATGTACCTTGCATTTTAGAGTTTCGTCGAAGTTTCGAAAGACTCTGATCTCAACGATGGATTTTTGAAACACGTTCTCCCGGTAGCGCCGCGCAACGAGGACGTCGATGATAGAGACTACGTTTTGTATCTCGCTGTGCTAGACGAGCTGAGAAAGCGGATAGATGCCGGCCTGTCAAACCAGCTATCCAGCAAGCGATGTCTAGCCAAGCACATTCGCGACATTTTACCAAAGTAAGTTTGGCGAAGACTAGTGCAAACTAACAATCTAGTTGAGAGTAAACTAACTAACGGTTTTTTAGTAGTTCTATTTCTTGTTATATTTGCGAATTTTAGAAAGTGAGTAGTTCGAGTTCTAGTTCTAGTTGCGAGTTTTGGAAAGTGAGTAGTTCTAATTCTAGTTCTAATTGCGCATTTTCAAAACTGAGTAGTTCTAGTTCTACTTCTAGTTGTGGATCTTAAAAAGTGAGTAGCTCTAGTTCTAGGTCTACGAAGTGGCGGATTTTCAAAACTGCATAGTTCTTGTTATAGTTGCCAATTTTGCAAAATTTCTAGTTCTAGTACTAGTTGCCAGTGTTGAAATATCGGTAGTTGTAGTTGTAGTTCTAGCTCCGAATTTTGAGACGTTTTATCCCGTATTACGATACACATTTGAACCGGGACTGTATTTGTTCAGATCGATGTGCAACGATTTCAAATCCTACAAATGGTATCACTTTTGGAAGAACTTGGACATAAAGATACTTTGGGAACGATTTTTTCATCTCCTGGACACCGCGATAAGTACTATCTCGCAGTTGTTTTAGATTAGCATGGTACAGTCAGTAATGAGCTCATGGCGACAATTGCAGAGCTGTGACTTTTATAACCAATTCTGGGCTTTTTAAGCTCACGCTGACCTATGTTATGCATATATCCTTAAAAAATCATTGAAGCGTTAAGATTTTATCTCGACATAGTGTTCATTTATCAAAGTTAGGAACTCGATAATTATTCTTGAGGATAGAAACTTGTGCCATATATTCTACTGGAGAAATGCTAGTAATTTTGTCAGGGCTTTTGCATTCTTAAGTATATGTAACCTTGGTGCGGCAATAATTTTTCGCAAAAGCCCCAAATGATAAGCAGAAAATATTGCGGCGGACGGATTCAGAAGTTTAAACCACATTCTCTGTCGTATAAGAATTTTATTCTGAATTGAAAGTAGTAAATGACATTGTTTGCACAGATTGTCAAGTGGGCGTGTTGAGGTAATGAGAAAGCGAGAGTTTACCTACAAGAATCAAATAAAGTGCAATAAAAATCACAAACTATAATAACATTACAAGGTCTTAATTTTACTATATGAAAACAGTAAGGCTGAAGTTGGAATTGTGAATCAACATTTATTCAAGTTGACTAATCCAAGTTAACGAAGACTACAAGAATCTCTCAATAACTTGCATATATCTAATATCAATTTTGATTGTTTTATGTATGCACGCATATACTGTTTAGTTTAAATTGTACATCATTTAAGTCTGAGAATTAACATTCAAAAGTAGGTTTTTTATTCCGAACCAGAAAGAAATACATTAATAATCAAATTCAGCTCATACCAAATCAGAGTAGATTGACGTAAGCACGGGGACAACAAATGTATGTGTGTCGAGCCTGGCTCGATACGCACTACATACAGTTCTGTAGCATTTTTAGGTAAACCAGAAGTTAGATTAGCATTAAAATTAGAGCTTAGAAATATAACACAAATTAGATTAGCATTTGATTAACGGCATTAGTGAGCTATAATTGGACAACTAGCACTATCTATTTACCGAAGTCTGCTGCAGTCTGCCCTAGTGTACACCGAACTGTCTTTATTATTGCAGCCGACAACACCTAATAACCCACATACACCGCTCTCACTTAGAACAACTGGGCAGCGTCAAGAAGGAAGTTCTCTTCGTGGCTTACATCAATCACGTAGAGAAACTCGAGACGCGGTTCAACAGCGAAGTGTATTCCTTGGCTGGTAATGAAGGAGCTGTATGTATCAATGGCCAACGTGGCGTTGTGATGGCTACCGATCGATTGGACGTATTGGGATTGGACGATGATTTCGACTGCACTAATAACTGTGTTGATGGAGTGCAAATCAAGGTATAATATATCAAACGCATATAGCCTATATACCAGCGGTTCTCAAGCTTTTTGTATTAGCGGACCCCATTCTAACAGTCGCGCCCCCCGTGGACCACTCACAAGTTTTATTTAAAATTTAGCTCATCTATCGTTCAATCGTCATCTATTTTGTGTAAATATTATCTGTAGGCTAGTAATAAACCGCAACAGCATGACTTTACTCGAAAATATCATCATACTATATGTAGAAGTTGGGTATAGTCTTTTCTTAGTTCAAAACGAATTCTTCAGATGCATTTTTTGAAATATGTCTTCGTGCCTTGAAAATCTGCACCTTTGATGTTATATGAACGAGCGCCGGAAATCCATTTCCACATAAATACGTGGTGGTTGATGGCGAATGTACTAACAACGCGTAAATATTCCGGATTTTATCGCAAAATATATGGCATTAAAATTGAAAAACATATTTTTAGTGAACATATCACGTCTTGCCTAGTCATTTCTATCCAGCAGCTCATCTTCTCATTAAGTTATTCTGGAATAGTGGTTAAGTATCTCATATGAGATACTGGATTCCGTGACGATGTTACAATCCCTTTATAGGGACAGATTAGGAGAAAAAATCCAGCTATTTCTATTGCTAACGACTGCTCACTAATTTGCTGAGACTGACAACTTCAAGTCTAAAATGGTTTGCAAACATTCCGAAGTCACCCTGATTGACTTTACTATACTCCAACTTTTTTATTTTTACCATAAAACCTAACAAAACGTCTCTACACAGCGATATGTTTGTATCAATAGGCTATCATGGCAATTTGGCAAATAAAATCAGTGTGCACAGTAAGATATTTCATGTCAGACTACCATTCTGTTGATGTGAGTCCGGAAGTGTTAGCAGTCATGAAGATAAACCGCTTCGTTATTTCCCTGAGTCGCGAGGTTCCGAGTCACAAGTCAATTCTACTTTTATAGATTTGGCTCGAGCCATGTCTACTCATTTTCAATTCACATCAAAGTCAAGTCCTAATGTAAGTCAAGTGCAACGGGTCGAGTCTGAGTCATAGTGTTCGCTTTTCAGTGTTCTGTTTCAAGCCAGCTTCTACTCACTTCTGTAAAAGTCTTGGATGCTATCGAAGGCCTCGGATTGGATTCACAATATACTCATTTTCTCACTGTCAATATGTTTACCGTATTCAAAAAAATGAAAGACATTTTATGATCCTATTTTTCAAGTATAGGCCCTAAAACACGATACTTGAATGAAGTCATACAGTGAAATGTCTCGAGTCAATACACAATTTGACTCGAGTCGAGTTGAGTAATAATGACTCGAGTTAGGTAGAGTCCACGAAAAATTGCGATTGAAGTCAATCATTACAACCCTTCTGATAATATAGTTGAGTAGCCTTTCTATATCTGATGTGACCTTTATATTGGGCTTTTTCCGTAAGGTGAACGACGAAGCCACCGTACTGGAATTGAGCTTTGACGACATTGCCGAGCTGCAAACGTCCCAGTCCGACGAAAAGAAAATCTTCCTTTGCGATATTTTGGGGAATCGATTGGTAAAATCTTTTTAATGAATGTATTTTTTCGAAATTTCGGCACGTGTTTTGGTGCAGAGTTTTCGATTTGAGTGCGCCGACGACCGCGTAAGATTTCTCGAATCCGTGAATCAATATTCGAAGCTGGTCGTGGATCGTTACAGCGAATTTCCGTGCATGAAAGACACGATACTGCGGGAACTGTGTTTCATTCACGAGGGGATCAGGTAAGACATAACTGCTATAGTTAATTCTAGTTGATAGTTGAGGGACTATAGTTGAAGGAAATGACGGTAATCTAATTTTTGAAATGTTATTATGCTCTAATTTTGATTCTGGTCGTATTTCTTGTTTACCTGAAAATGCTACAGAAGAACTTCATTGTGTGAAACGAGTCAACCTTGGTGTAGAGACATTTGCCATTCTCGTGCTCACGGGAACGAACTTTGAGTTGATATGAACTGTCTATGATTTTTGTTGTATTTCATCTTTCTATGTCGGAATTAAATTCAAGTCTTACATACAATCTCTGTTGCCTTACTTCTTGAAATTGAGTGCCATACGTTGGGTTGGTACGTAGAGTTGGCCGGCAACGTGCCTATACTTGCACTACTACCTCGACTGGAATTACTTCACTTTACATGACGATGAGCAGCAAACTTACCATGTGAAACAGATTTTCTTAAACTGGGCTCCACGGACCCCTAGGAAGCACTAAAGTATAGGGGTTATGAGATGCAGTGTGCAATTATGCGCAATATGATTTCCTCGATGTTACTTTGCAAATTAACATAAAAATATTATTGGTCGGATTTCTTCAACTCGGAAATTTTCTTCGCGCTTCGTGCGATTCCCTTTCGAGAGCATTCTTGCTTTAAATTTTGGTATGCCATTCCCTCCTGCAAATATAATAGTAGGATTGGTAAAAAAATACAAAATTAGTTAAAGAAATAAGTCTAGATTTGTTTCTCGTAATTATGAGAGAATGGTGCCTTGGGGCGATAAGGGTACTTTAGTCCAAAGCTGTAAAATCTGCTGGGGCGGGACTATCACACTCCGACATTTCGGCGCTGACCGTAATTCCCGCCCAAGAGCACGGCAATACCCGTGGCATTTCGTTGCAACGGCGGTGGCGATTAACATTTGGATCCTAAAATCACAGCACAACGGCAAAACCGTCGAGATTAGTATCTCCAGTCGCTGAAATGTCTCCTGTCCCTGAAATCCACATGGGCTATGTTGAAAACCCTATAGGGTCCCAGGACCAGCCTTCAAAGCTGACGTTACAAAGTGCTAGTTCGATCCTGAATAGGGGTATACGAGAAATATTTCACGACAGCTCAAGGAGCACCAGCGCTAAAAAGTTTAATAAACACTGATGTGAAATCATACTTCGATAGAGTTTAAGCGCATCGGGCCGAAGTTGTTGATGCAATAGTGAAATTATTGTCTGTTTCGAGGACTATTTATGCCCTGTTTGTGGAAATCCAACGGTTAAGATTACGCGTTATCCATATCAGGGCCGTAACAGCACTTCGTCAGCCCCCCCCAAAACTTTGGTCTTGGGCCCCCCATAGGGTTATAGACCTAACTTCTGGGGGGCTTCGCCCCCCAGACCCCCCTCCGCCGATACACTGCTTAACGCTATTTATTATATTCGTTGGGAGTTTATTGAGGGTATCAGATTTTGTCGCCGAAGCGCGGAAAAATTTCTACAATTCATGATTGAATCGGTCCGTATGTTCGGGAATTGCCTATATTGTTATCAATTTTTATCTTCTCTCTGCTCACGTAATCACATTTGCCGGTAGAGCTGAGTGAGGTGTGTTTGAAAAGGTAGGACCACTCCATTAATAATTAAACATCTTCAAGCGTATACCCGTTGGCAGGAACGAAACAGCACCTCGTCAGGCCCCCAAAAACGTGGGTCTTGGGCTCCCATAGGGTGATAAAACGAACCCCCCCCCCATCACGTTGTTCGCGTTTGTCACGAAATCATCCGTACTGTATTGGGAGCCAGCGAGATGCGCGAAAATTTTCGATAATTTATGATAAAATCGGTCAATCAGATCGGCGATTGCATATATATTATGCTATCAATTTATTTTCCTCTCTACTCACGTAATTAGATTTACCGGTAGAGCTGAGTGAAGTGTCTTGAAAACGGGATGGCCCGCAAATAATAATTAAACATCTTCTGGCGGGCGGACCCGTTGATATGACTTCGTTACATGATGTTATTTCGTAACTTCCAGTCTGCTATATCAAAGCATATAGAATCGCCCAAACGTAAGCTTCTAAACTAAGAGACGCACACGATTTCAAATTGGTATTTCTTCACTGGCGTAAATTTTTTCCCAGCGGGATGGTATTTGTCTTGTGAGGTTCAGATTGCAAAGACAGGAACATTCGGCGTCAGTCATTTAGGCGCCTATGTACAATTAAACCTATGTGTATTTTATATATAGAACGCAGTCTTCGGTCAGCATAAGGGCATAGACCTTTTCGGCCAAGGTTTTCTCGCTGCCGATCGTTCTGGCACACTTCTTGGAGTCGCATGTTATATTGCCTAAAACTTGATTGTAGGTCTTGGTGCGTCGTAGCGCGGTAATGGCCTAATACCCAATAATTAAGATAAATGGCTTCTTGAATTCGCGCGCAGCGCG
>ATSW01106256.1:0-15967 GCA_000444245.1 Botryllus schlosseri | reverse complement strand
ATACAGTATACACACTATGACAAATGGATGCAGCCCCGAGTCATGGCCACACGCTGCGTATTATGTGTCTCAACAATTAGATTATATATTTATATAATTATTGCTATGCTCAGGAAATAAAACCCATAGGTTATGAACTGTATGAATTGTATCGCATGCCCTATACCTTCAGTTATGTTTATTTTCTTGAGCGACTGCTCCAAATCATTTTCACAACGGTCTTTGTAGTGAAAGTACTTGCAAATTGTATTTGACAATTCAGACGAGTGAATCTGTAAAGAAAAACAAAAATAAAATTATGGAATGTGTGAAACACACTCCAACTATAATAATGCAGCCTATGTAATCGCCACCTGCGGGCTTTTTTCGATGCACAGTTGCGACGACTATTTTCGGTGTTGACAACGGTATTCCTGTCCCAAATTCGAATTTGGGAACATTGTTACTACATCGCTGTTATTGACAAATGTCGATATTTATTATTTTATCGTAATGCTCTGCATATCTACGTAATTATTAATTTCAAGATATGGGGTTGGGGTGAAAGTTTAGCCTGTTTGGTGTAGGTACTGGGTGTGCCAGGTGCCAGCAGTCAGTAAGGTCGTAAACTGGCAATTGGTCGACTGGATGTGCAATACATGACAGGCCAAGTGTATCATAATGAATGGTAATTGGGATTTCCGGAAACCTTATGTCTGTATATGTACATGTACATTGTACAACTATGCCAGAGCTATACTGCCACGATTGTTTCTTTGATCCGAGTCTCAGTCCCATATTTGAGATGAATTTGTAGCTCAAACAAATTAATTGACGAGAAGCGATAGATAAGAAATGAGTCTCATAATCAACATATCGTTGATTGGTAAATAAGCCCATGCGCTACAAATGATAATATTCACAATGATAGACATTCCTGTTATACTTCATTTACGATGAGCGCTCGGATATATGACGGATTTCCTACTCTACAAAACCACATTTCTAATAGTACAAGGGATCGGGCGCGCTCTAGCCGATCCCCATGCAGATTTGCATTCAACGGCATACGATGGAACACGAGGTTTCATTATCAAATATATAAATTTTGTGATCGTATACGTAGGCCTACAGTTTCTGCATTGTATATGCGACCTACAACTATATGACCAGTAGTGGAGAAAAGGTCGTATTTGGCATATGTAAACCATAACTTACCCCAGGCAATGATCCCATGACTAATATTCCGATAAAAAGTCTTGTAAGCGAATGGCATTCAGTTCGCTGGTAACGCTTAGGTATCGAACATCTTGATGTACTTCCAACGCCATGTTCGTCGAGCCGTTTCAGTTGAATGAAAGCGTATAATCTCCGTTCAAAGTCGTATATGAGGGGATATTGCCAGTGGAACCGTCGGCGACTTGTCACCTGAACATTTCCGATATAAGATCTTGCCTTCGTGTAACGCAGCTCACGATACTCGTGTGTTCCCTTGTCGCGGGACATGGTATTGCCAAAGTCACAGTTCATCTCGGCGAAGAATGATTTATTTCGTTTCGTACCTGCAATTTGCTCGTGTATTATTAATACATGATTGAAAGAAGATACTTGCAATGTCGACTCCGCTTCATTCGGACATTGTATAATCCGAACAACCACTTGCGGAACAAAACTAAAAATTGCACCTAAACCACTTCGGTTAGTCCGCACAAATACTGGGCTTAATTCAGACACATGATCGCAATTCTTATCGTTAGATTATGATACAATAAACAGTACTTTTTTCGTTAGTGGTTCCTAACCTGTGGTACGCGTACCACTATAGTGGTACGCGAAGGTTTTCCAGGTGATACGCGAGTAGATTCTGCTTTTGTTTTTGTTTTTTGTCGACCGAAGGGAGGTATTAGTTCAGGTGGGGTTGATTTTGAGTTTTTCGAAGCCGTCGTCGTCGTGGTAAGGTCGTCGTCGTGGGGAGGGGCGGTCCCACCAATGACGACCAACGAGGAATGGATCTAGTCGTAAGGCATTGGGATTCTTACCTTACGAAATTCCGTTTTAATATATTTGACCACAAGGATTCCAAATGGATCCACTATACTACGCCTTAAAATAGGCAGTTTATTTTCTGCTTCGCATCCTTCGGTTGAGAACCACTGGTTCAACACAAGATGAGTGATTAGCTGATTATGGTTAAACGAAGTCGATCCATCCATTAACAATCGACAATGAACTCATATAAAGCCGTGCCAGCCTTATATAGTCGCTCTTACTTCGGTACAATGCGTCTGTCTTGTAGTAAAAGTTTTCTGCCTAGGTAAAAACTCTTTGCTTTTAATTATACCTACTGTTTTGTTGGGTACTTTTATCAGGTGAAAAAAATTACTATTCTATTTTAATAACCCTATGTGTGTTTTGTATAGTAGTATATCAAAAAGTATACAGTATAATTCCTCAATGGTTCGGTATCGAAATACTGTACTGTACAATGCAACCAACCGGAAGATACCGTATTTTGAGACCCGAAATAGAAGACACTTTTCGAAAATTTTAAAAGCTATAATACCGGAGTAGAAAACGGGTGATTTGAACA
Organism: Botryllus schlosseri; assembly: GCA_000444245.1. Taxonomy (NCBI): domain Eukaryota; kingdom Metazoa; phylum Chordata; class Ascidiacea; order Stolidobranchia; family Styelidae; genus Botryllus; species Botryllus schlosseri. Next base: position 13,398 of record ATSW01106256.1, on the reverse strand, counting down.
TTTTTTCGAGTCACAGTATTGGGTTGACTAAAAAAGGTCACTCTTGCGATTTCGCCCCGAAATATCCGTCGGGCCGTATTTTTCGTTTCTTTTTTAGTCAACTCTAGCGTTCAGTACGTCGGAGTCCAACTTTTGCAAGTATTTTAACACTTTTTCAAGAAAAACAGGACAAATTCCGATAAAGGCGGACATTTGGGCGTCCTCGGGGACATTTTCGATTTCTTGAAAAAAGAGGACAAATCCCCTTAAAAGAGGACATACCCTAAAACAGTGCTTCCCAGCCAGTGGGTCGCGACACTATTTGTTTGGAGAATTATTAAACTTCTTTCAAATTTTCAGAGCACTGCGTGCAATTTGACATCGTTAAATGTCTTGGTTTAAATAGGGGTACCCATCTCCCCAATAAAATAATACGCATAATTTATCGAAATAGGCTTTTCGGTGTCGGCCATTACCGCACCACGACATACCAAGACATATGAAGTTTCGGCCAACATGCGGCTCCGCGAAATTTGCTTCCAAAAAGATCTACCTCGGTACAACCTCGATGTCTTCGGTATGTATATGTCGAATTGTCAATTGACTATAGGCGTCTAAATGGCTGTCTCCAAATATTGCTGTCGCAAAAAATTCATAGTAGTACATGCAATTGCCAATAGGATTGACCGAAGGCCATCATAAATTCGGGAAAATATTCACGCTAGGCTCAACTAGATAACTGTAACGCGCTGACAACATAAAAACTGGCGCCCACGAGCAGTGGTTTAAACGTTAGTCGCGAAAAGGCGTCTGGTGGGTCGCGCAATGAAATTTGGATGTAAAATGGATCGCGAACTGATATACGTTGGGAAGCACTGCCCCAAGATCTGCAACCCTTGTGCGTATGCGATCAGTGCCGATTACTGCAGTACAGCGCAGCTGCAATTCATTAACTACGCAGCATAAAAGTATTTTCAATGCGCTGTCTGACTTTACTCATGACCATGTAACGAACAATTTATTTTCCGCTAAACTCGAACAGAGCCGTTTCCCCCCTTAATTCGCCAAAAGTAAGCGGAACGGAAGTGTCCGAATTAAACTGAGTCAACTGTACTTGAAATTTTCATATCATCAATACTCATATGCCGGCATAGTTAGTGATGCTCGAATATACTCAACTGAACTCGAATAATAAGATTTAATTCTTAATCGAATCATACGTGTACTCGATTTGCCCATCCGTAGTTACCATGCAGAAATTGCATTGCTTACGGCGCGTGAATTACGAGCCATCCTTCCCTGAACACGTTTATGTGACGCAGTCATTAACGTTGTATCGGCATCCTTCTTCTAATCAACGTAGCACAGCACAGCACACGTCCGTAAATCACGCCGTCAATTTAAAAATACCGATCCGACAGCGTTCATGATGGAGGGTTACAAAGACCATATACCTAGAACTATACTATATCCCACCAACGCGAATGGATTATATTATCGTAAAAGTGGTTTGTATTGACGAAACGCCGTGTCAAATTCCAAGATAACAAAATGATTGCGGATCGTATAGCGTTACATGAATGCATTGCAAAGCACCATCTCTAAACAAATATCAACAACTGAGCTAGACATCGCGCGAAATGTAACTGCTGATCACGGTATTGGTTTAAGCATTGTACTAGACATTGGAAAAGGATTATAGGTATACCATATTTTTTTTAATAAATGTGATGTAAACGAAGCGCATCACAAAATTTGGTATTTAGGATCTAGGAACACAAACTGTTGCAAATTCGAGCGCTTTCGCAAATTCTTCTCTTTTGTTACCATGATGCGTCAAACTAGGGCGACGTGTGACGAGGTTATCGTGATTTCTTCAAGAGCAATGAGAATGTAACGTCAAAGGGATTACAAGATTCATTTCACCAGTGCAGACATCGCCTTCATTTTTAAAAAACAAAATATTTTTAGATCCTGTAAAATGCGTAGGCTATAGGTTGCGGACGTAAATTTGCAAATCCACCCAGCAGTAGGTATAGAATGTTTTCTATCAGCAGAGTGTTAATAAATGTAAACGCCGATATATTGATCTCAATATCACACAATTTTAATGCATAGGCCCACTTGTGATGATCGATACATGCGTGCACCGTATACATGGTCCTCGCAAAGACCGTTCGTGTTTTTTGCCGTCTATACCTAGCTGGAAAGCGGCAGAACTTATTTTCCCATATGTTATGTCACCCGGTCACCCTGGCTCGCGGCAGAGTGCGGATCCGCAGCAAGGATGACATTTGTTAGATATTCTTCAAATTCCATCAATAGCCACGAAGTCATGTGGCCACAACGCCAATAGGTCGAATAGTTTCATGTCCCCCTCGACTGTGTATGCATTGGTCTATAACCCTTATTGGTTTTCAGCTGCGATGCAGGACCGTTGTTAACGCGAGTAGGTTAAACGGGTCGATAAGATTACACTAAACATACTCATCTTCATCGAATTTTATATCCTTGTAAACCTTCGAAAAGTAACGCTAATTACACATTCTGTCGTATCGCGATACCGATTATTGTGTCTCAAACGTAACTTGTGCGTCAAAATAATAAACGGAATATGAAAAATTTGAAACTAAAACTGCATCGTTAGGTGTAACTGAAAATATATTTACCATATTTATCATAATTATTTCAATTCTGTTTCGTATTAGTTTCGTATATATTTATGAAAGATACATTCTGCTGTGCTTCGAGTGAACATGTAAGCTTTCCTACAGGCTTAAACCTGGCTACAGAGATCAGAGTGATTCCAGAATTCTGCTCTAATCAACCGATGGCGATGTATTCGACTTGCGGATTCACAATTATGACTCCCCTGTCCTAAATTACAAATGTGGGAGCAAACAATATGTGCAATTACGCATATTTCCACATTTATTGAGATGGTGATCTCTATACCCTGGTATCATCAGTATGGGTTAGTTGACAATTTCATCATTTCAAAACACCACAAGACTGCTATACAATGAAAAGATATGAAGGTGTCGAAACGACTTGGAGTAGTCTCTGAAATCAGACATCCACCCGGGCATAGGCGACGTAAAAAAGGAGGCTTGCACAGCGCATGAAAAGTATAAAAAGAAGATAGTATAAGGATACGGGACAAAATGAGAGGGCATGTGACGGAAAGCGAGATCGATGTGTCGGGTCGTGGTCGTGGACCGTTAAATTTGCAGTTTGACTGGTATTTTATAAATGTTCTGTTGTTATTCAGCTATTTTATATCCACATTTTCTATGCCAGTGGGCTATTTTGAGAAACAAGGTGGCAAAATACCAAAGGGTCGATTGGGAGACGAAACCCTAGGGGCGATAGGGGGGTGGGCAAATGTTAGAATGTCCAGTGAGATATATTTATTCAACACGGCCAATCAATTCACGTGAATACGGCTTATTCTGCATATGGCACGAAGGTTGACTGAAAACAGGTCAAGCCAACGGAAAGTAGTCGCGGAAACTGGTTTTCCGAGCACCATCTCGGAAAAATGATTTTATTTTAGTTAACTCACCAGCGATCAGAGTCAGGTGAATACATTTCCCGTTTATGTGTCCTCTTTTTCGGATCCGAAAATATGGAGGGCGAAAATTTGTATCGAGCTTGACTAGGGATCGATTTGTCGAAAAAGGTTGGGAACCATTGGTCTATCTATGCGAGGGGCGGGCAACATACGGCCCGCGGGTCGGATCCGGCCGCGGACAGTTTTCCGTCTTATATGATAATGTGGCCCGCGGCTACAGTCTGCCGAGATTCCCCGCTACTTGCTTACTACGTCAAATTTTAGTGACTGTATGTTATTCTATACATGTAAGCGCACTGCGCAGCGTGCGAGAGTGAAGCTTACGCGTAAGTTCGTCGAAGCGGGAAGACTGGCATTATCGGCATTTACGATGTACTCGACCCTAATATCGTTTGTGGTAATCATGGTGTTTGTCGACTACAATGGTCATTTACACCAGACCGATATTTCTTATTTTTGATTCCGTAGCCGCCGACTTGTAGCACGGCACACTTCTAGGCTTTTGTAAGACACCGCCAGGGGTCGCCAACTCAAAATGGGTCGCGGGTCACTTTTCAAATGTAGTAGAAGCCGCGGTCCGCATGAATTCAATATCGAGATAAAATAGGCCACACAGTTAAACAACGACCCTATCTCATCACCCACTCAGCCCGAATGAATTGATATCTTGGTAAATTTGGGGTACCGGGCTTATCGAACGCCTTGAAATCTTAATTAGTGATTGCACTGTGTGTTGATCGATCAGAGAGAAACAGACATGACGGCGCCTGTATGACAATACTGTTCTCAGATCCACATTGTCTTCGTCATTATCGGCGAGAAATGGCTTTAAAGTGACATTGCTGTCGTTAAAATACATTCATTAAATACGATTTACACCTTGTATATGAATGTGGATAAATGGGGTATTAATGTATCGATTCAGCAATCCGGCCCACCAAGTACTTAATTTTCCTGTATCCGGCCCGTCGACTGGAGAAGTTGCCAGCCCCTGATCTATGCGATACCGGAAATATACGTCGTTATTTTCGTTCGTGACTATACGGCAAAACAACGAAATTCTTTCCATATTTCGAATTCGGTCAACCGCATTTAATGACGTTCGTTCCTGATGAGAGTAGTCTAAGCTTCCAGTGGAATAAAATTGGCAATATGAATACATTGTTTGTTGCGATATTGAAGTTCTGTACTTCTAGAACAACGGTCCCCAACCTTTTTGTCTTCATTCCCCATCTTAGATTTATTCCGAGTCTTCATTCCCCACTACCCAAAACTCCTATAAACCCGTTAAAAATGACCCTCCATAACATTTGGCCAAGCGTTTAGCAGGGACTTGCTATTGGAAAACCATCCAATACGCAAGACAATCGCCTATAACTGCAACATAAAACGTAATGTGAACCGGTACCGGACACCCTAAAAATTTAGCTAAGGCGTTATTTTCCGTCTTACTGGTCGGTTGTTTGTCTGTTCGGTGGTCTTCGTGGTGTTTGTCGACTACTATGGTCATTTACACCAGGCCGATATTCTTTATTTTTTCTGTAACTGCCGACCACTTCTAGGCTTTTTGTAAGACATCGCTTACGCGGATGAGGTGACGAGGAGGAGCCAAGATAAACCTCCAACACTTAGGTAGGAATTCTGAAGCAGGGCTTTGGAGCCGGAGCCGGAGCCCGGAGCCGGAGCCCCGGAGCCGTGCATTTTTACCGGGGCTGGAGCCGGAGCCGGAGCTCTACATCAAATTCAGCCGGAGCCGGAGCTGGAGCTGGAGCCAGTTATTTAAGGGGTAGCTCCGGCTCCGACGTATTTCATAATATGCTATTATATATGCAATGCAACAACCATATCTGCTGATTTCACATAATTCAACAGCAGGCCTTCGCGAAATTAAGAATCTTTCCCTCTTTGGCGCTACCATTTCCGACTAACCATGTTCCTGGGAATTTAACAGCAGTCGTATGTTCAAAGCTCAATTTTCATACATGAGTGCCGAACCTCAGTATGCGAAATATGCCTGTGAATATTGTAGGTATTTGGCATACCCGCAATTTCATCATCAGCANAACCTTGTTGGCCAATTGTATACGGTTACGGTTCGAAAATAATGATCACTATGTATTACGCGAAATGGNAGAGAGGATAAAAACGTGATTTCGTTGCACATGTCGATATGACGAGCACGAGCCGAGAAANTCCATCTTTATCGTNGNTATGAATCNGATGAGCAAATACTCGTTNTTTNGTGNTNGTTCTTTANTCGGGCCGCGAAATTGGACAGTGTTATTNAGTATGCAATTATGCATGCTAATTGGAATTCATTACTGNGCATCATCGTNATTCACTCCAGTAAGGATTTTCGAGCGTAAATAGGGGATGGCAGAAGAGNAGCCCAAAACCCCATGGTATTTTATGTTGGAGACAAATTACTGATTTGATACGCGATTTCCAATTTGNAATCATCTGTTNCGTTAATTCATTCTTGATGTCTGCTTGATACTCTAGTATTCCCGGATTATCGCGCACTGTGACTTGTAAATGTGCAANGTGCATACTGCATAGTTTNNTTCGNTNTGGGCATGGCGCAATGTGCATGGNACAGTGTTTANTTCGATTATTCGATTNNTTTCAACNGGAAAATATTATATTCNGATAAACTTGATCGACACCGGATGGACTGGTAACGAGTGCACCAATATCGAACGTCAAACCATTGGCCATTTGGTACAAATCGAATTTCTATTGATCACGTCGTTATATCCGCCCATATTGCTCTTACTACAGTTACAGTTGAANAATAATCGNACNTTTAAAAATTGAATTGAGCTGTATGGCTTAATGTTAACGAGTACNGTGCCAGTGTTAAAACGCCGCATCANAATTTNAATGCTGTACACAGCAATGGCACGGAGTAAAGTGCGTTCTAGTGCAACTATGATGTTATCGACAATTGACAAGTATTCATTATGTCGTCACAAGCCGGTACGGCGGCACCTATGTCTTCGTTGCTGCATCCGATGTTACTGACGGCTGACAGACTCTAGATTACTATAGATAACTAACCTACGGGTAAATTAGTAATCTATATAGACCAGGGGTGGCCAACCTTTTCGGCTAAAGGGCCACCTGAAATTGACGAACTAGTGCGCTGCCCACTAGCCGCGCCAGGCGCGTAAAATTTTCAAAGTTAATATTATTATTACTTGGGGGAATAATTGCGGGTCGACTGTATACCGCCCGCTGGGTTCAGTTTGCAAGGACAGGACTATTCGGCATCTGGACATATCGATATCGAAGATTTCCGCTAATACACGACAATCATTTTGTGCCTACATTTCATCGCCGACGATCTTTCTGCGAACGCAAACGCGAAAATACTTTCTCTCGTGATTACGAATATAGTTTGAATCAATCGGCTAAATCGGGCGTTTTTTTTTTCATTTTCAGGTGGGGTAGGCTACAAAGAAAGAAATCGTGAGACAATTAAACACGAGAAGCATGAAGAAAAATTTTACTACTATTTTAGTTTATTGTACTGAGTCGATTCACTAAAAATGTTACTGGACCCTGGATCTGCCAATGCGTCAAAACTGATATTTTATTCACCAACATCCCAAGTATCGCGGCCAGACTAATCATATTTTTGGTTGGCCCTGCAAGTTCACAATCTGAGCAATTCAATTTCGATAATATAACAGAATTTCGATAATATAATGGGAAATTAGCTCGCGGGCTACTCAAAACCTTCTCGCGGGCCACATATGGCCCGCAGGCCGCGGGTTGCCTACCCCTGATATAGACTAGACAGACACCTTCGATAGTTTTCAGAGCCGGAGCAGTGAAAATAATGCGGCTCCGGAGCCGGAGCTAATGTATGGTAGAAGAAAGCTCCGAAGCCGGAGCTGGAGCAATGCAAATTCACGGCTACTCCAAAGCCCTGATCCCAACACTGGTAAATGGGCGTTCACGTTCAGTTTACAATGCCCAGTCTGAAGTCGTATCAGTATCGATGATTCTTTTCTTGAGAGCCTTAGCGACGGCGAAATCCCTCGTGCGGCGTGTATTCTCTTGTAGAGATTTTCCGATCCATTTGTCGCAACTTCATTGATCCATTTTAGGCGAGTTAGTTCTTTGGCAATTGTTTTGACTTCTTGTCGGGAGAGCGGGATATCTCTGATTACTCGTTGAGTTGAAGAAGCATCCTCTGCTAATTCATAGGCTACATCGCTGAATCCAACTCCACAGTGACCTGGAATCCAAAGAAACATAATATTTATTCCAGCAGTATCCAGCTCTGTGCAAGACTTAAAAAATATCATTGACCAGAGAGCGAACGTGTTGCCGGTTTTCAAAATAGTCAGGCCGCTCAAACTTTCTGATAGAATTGCGATTCCGGAGGTATATGTGGATCCTTGGCGCGCGGCATCAAGTAAACAATTAAGACTTTTGCATATAGCGACTAATGCTGCCGTTAATATCGATATCCTGCCATCAAGGGTGGTTTTATGTGACACATTGAAAGATTTATCATAAAAAGCGGCCCAACAGCCATTTACGGTCTTAGAACCGTCCGTATATACGTGTAATTTATCCCTGTGTGTGGCATATATACAGGACCGTAACTACCGCACCCCAAACCCCCAATTAGGGGGGGGGCGAGCTCGAAGGGGGCCCAAAATTATTTCGTGAATTCGCATAAATTATAGAGTATTTTTTGAAAATTTCAAGTTGCCATTTCAACTGCGATTTCAAGTTGCCAAATATCTTGATTTTGGAGTACTCTTCCCCTAAGAAAAAAGACGCAAGGTTTATAGTAATGGGCATATCGGCGTTGACCATTACCGCGCCACGATGCACCAAGACATATAAAGTTTTAGGCCATGTAACATTAGACTCCAAGATGTGTGCCAAAACGATCGGCAGCGAGAAAACCTTGACCGAAAAGGACTGCGCTTATGCTGACCGAAAATTTCGTTATATATAGAAAATACATATAGGTTTAATTGTCCATGGGCGCCTACATGACTGGCACCGAATGTTCCGATCTTGGCAATCTGAACCTTACAGGACAAATACCATCCCGCAGGGAAATTTATAAGCCAGTGAAGAAATACCAATTTGAAATCGTGTGCGTTTAGTAGCCTACGTTTGGGCGATTCTATATTTTTTGATATAGCTGACAGGAGGTGACAAAATAACATCATGTTACGGAGTTATACCAACGGGCCCTACAATTTCCAAGACACCACATTCAGCTCTACCGGTAAATGTGATTATACGTTAGCAGAGACGACAATAAATTTATAGAAATATATATGCAATTCCCGATCTTATTGACCGATTTTATCATGAATTATCGAAAATTTTCGCGCTTCGCGCTGGCTCACTAAACAGTAGCCTGCGGCTAATTTCGTGGCAAAGCGAACAACGTGATTGGAGGTAGGTTTATCACCCTCTGGGAGCCAACGACTCAATTTTTTCGGGTGGGGTGGGGGTGGGGGGCTGACGAAGTGCTGTTTCGTTCCTGCCAATGGGTATACGCCCGAAGATGTTTGATTATTATTGAGGGAACCTACCTTTTCAAACACACCTCACTCAGCTCTACCGTTAAATGTGATTACGTGAGCAGAGAGGACAATAAATTGATAGCAATATATATGCAATTCCCGATCATATTGACCGATTCAAACATGAATTACAGATTTTTTCCGCGCTCGCGTTTAGGCGAGAAAAGCTGACTCAGTAAACGGCCCCAATGTCGATGATAAGTAGCATGAAACAGCGTCCAGGCCTAGGGGGTCTGGGGTCGGCTTATCATCATATGGGGGGCCCAACACCAACGTTTTGGGGGAGGCTGACGAAATGCTGTTACGGCCCTGCATATATATATATTCTTCACAAGTTTGTCTGATAATTTCTGGGTGATCTGATTTCTTGGTCACTCTGGAAAGGTCAAGGTCTACAGTATACCCATAGTGTTGGTATAGTGTTGGTCGCATTATGCATTGCTGCAAGTACATGTGATTCACATAGGAATGTACATGCTCACCCATGACTCATCCGCTCAAGATTGATGCGGAACGATCAAAGGCCATAAATTCTGCGATTGGCAAACACTTGTTGGATAATCCCGCCTGTGCGAAAAAGTATCGAGACGACAGATTTCGCGTCGTCGGGTGGGGCCGTTCACACTTTCATTTGTGTGCCTTGGAGTCGACTTTTATCAAAATGCGCCAGCCAAGGCTGTGTCAACGAAAAGAGTTCGTGTACCATCTAAAAATAGTACATTGAACGCTCTCGTATTCGACATTTCATGCTGGTGACGTCATACGTTGTGATACGGTTGTTTATATATAATGTTTCTTTTGAATTATCTACTAGTTGCTGACGATTACCCCTAACGAGTGTCAGCCGAAAATATTCGGGTTCATATCAGTATGAATATACTATTCAAATGTACATGTACATTGTACATTGTACGTTCATTAAAATAGTTGACTTGCACGTCACCCAAGACAAGTTTGTTGTGATCAGTACGCAACCTCAGGTGATGTATAACAAGACTACGGAGGCATAACGTATGCCCGTAAACGTGATGACGTGAAATTGCTTAACATCAAAACAATTGGGCGAAAATTTCTAATTTCTATCCTCCCTAACTGCCCCTATATGCACGCACGAACAAAAATTCAAGCGTTACCTTTTTCACAGGAGAAGGAGCACGCAACTTGACATGCTCAGATTTATATCACGGACCATTTCCGGAATCGGAAAATGTGATTCGCCACTTGGCGAACTTTCTGCGACAGGAGAAAAAGAGGATAAAGGGTCTCATATCACTCCACAACTACGGACAACAAATACTTTATCCTTACAACTATGACATTTCCAAGTCAGCCCCAACTGAATCGCAATTGGTAAAATTGATTCTGAGATTATATTCACGCCCATGCTAATACTGTGGTTCTATTTAGAGATTCGTCGGCAACAAGTTGAGCGCAGCAATTGAATCAGTACATGGTAGGAGATATGAGAGTGGACGGGGATCAAAAGTTCTATGTGAGTAAAGGGAGGTTTTGGTTCATAGCGTCAGACCATAGAATTCATTCACTCTCCGAACTAAGTCGAGTCGAAATTTGCAATGACCAGAACGGGCTTGATAGTCGAAGGTATAGTGCCTCGATCCCAACACTGCATCGTTGTGAATCCTGCCATCATTTTTTTCTAGAATAGATGTAAAACTTGTAAGTAGATGATTTTCTCTTTTGTTAGCATAGGTTAGGTCCAAGATAGAATATTCGGAGCAGACTTGTACAACTAAATAATTGTAGTTGTCTAATTACGCTAGGGTTACCATATTTCTGTGACTCAAATTCCGGACACTCTTTAGCGCCCACTAGTGGATTCCAAAATGAGTTATGAGCACATCATTTGTCAATATGACGTCACACTAGCAAAGCTTTGCTTATAGACCTGAAATTGTCGCGATCCGGTTCAGCCCCTTCCCGCCTAAATAAACAATGATTTTTGACCCACCATATAGGGTAATCGATACAGCTTCTGGGGGGGGGGTGCTATATGCATCTGGACGATAAATTTTTTGAATGAATTCTCCCAATAATATTGGTTCTTCCAAATATTACTATATAGTTTGATCCTCTCTCCGCCCACATGATCAGAGTTATCGGTAAAGCTGATGGATGATGATGACTTCGAAAATACAGGGAGCACATAAATTGTACATCATCAAGTCATATTCATGTCATATCGAAAGGAATGTTTATCAGCCTTATGCCGGTGCGCACCACGGAGCTTTATAAACACCCCACATCCAATGGTTTCCAACGTTTTATGGTGACGACTTCATCACCAATTGGAAAATGTTCCGTGGCCCAGATCATAATTCGACGAGCTGATTACTATAAGAAATCTGCACCTTTGCCCAGACTTACTCACGGGTTAAGCTAATTACGCTCATGTCTGGGAATACACCGTTCTCCTATAATTGCGATTACAATTAAGCTTATTTCAGTGAATGAAGGTTATTTTCATTTATATTTTATTGCAGTTTTTGCGAGGGTGGTAGTCCTCATATTAAAATCAATAAATGTGATGATATATCGCGCGCAGCGCGAATAAAATTATCATGTAGCAGAAATATCCCCAAAAATAATGTTATATGTTGATTTACGGAAAAATTATGAGCCTACGTCAAACCTTCAAAATTTCGGACATTTAGAAATTCCTCCCGGACGCAAGTTTCTACAGTGAAATTCCGGACATGTCCGGGAAATACCGGACGAATGGCAACCCTACATTACGCTAATTGGAGCTAAATGCTGGTAACATAATTCTATCTAATCTTAATTTTAATCAAATTTCTGGTTTTGCTGAAAATGCTGCAAGAGATTTGTATTGTGTCAAACGAGCCCACCCTGGTGTAAGGACATTTGTCGTTCGCATGCTTATGCGAATGAATTCTAATCCGGAATGAACTGAACTTGACTTTTACTGTATTTCTTTGTTATTAGGAATTTTATTCAATTTCCAAATTTTTACGAATTGGATGGTTCTTATTCTAATCAAATTTGAGATAGCTGAAATTTTTTCCATTGTCCAATTCTGATCTGAAGACGCGTTTCCAGATGTATTTTCCGGAAGCACCAGCGACTGGGCGTACGAAAAGGCCGGGATTCCTTTGAGTTTCACGATTGAAGTACGAGACACCGGTACCTTCCGGTTCGAACTGCCAGAATACGAAATCATGCCCACCAGCGAAGAAGTGATGGCAGGAATTCAATACATCAGCGAATACATCATCGAAACCTATGCGCCAGATCAGGCCGAATCGAGCCAAGAACCCAAAGCGTGACACCAACACATTATGTGTTTGATTTATTACATCTGGCGCCGTGCTGTACGACCTTACTGCGGCAAGGCCACACGCGAGGTGATTAGTAGTATGCTTGTCGTAACTTCTGAAATCGATTGGCGAGTTTGACAGTATCATTCGTCAAACTATGAAATGTAATGACGGTCACTTCAGGCGCTTATCGGTGTCGAGACAATATTGGAGCAGTTTGATCCATTGCCAATATCCACCTGATGTGTTAATACATGCATCAACTAAGGAAATGGTATACTTTTTCCTATCTTCAGCGTCTTACGCTGCATCATCCTCACAACGATGGTGGAATACAGCAGAGGTCGCAGCAACAATATCTCAATAATAGAAATGCGAAATATCTTACAGCTCAATGTGTAAAATCAGCACAGTACATAAATATTCTATGATTGATCACAGATGTAAAGGAGGTAATTTAATAATGATTAAAATACAATAATGATCGACTTGCAAGGGAATAAATCAGATTCCATCTTTTAACCACATATCGCGCATCAAAATCGATCACTGATCATTATTCCCGATATCCGTTAACTATTTCCCGAGTATCCGTCGGAAACCACCTGTAATGGAATTGATCTGCGCTTTTACTGAATACGAGAAATCTTGGCAAGAATGACAAAAGTGCAGTTGTGATCTCGCCAGCTTTCTAGGATTGCATTAATAGTAATTGTTTAGTCACACTGCAGAAGTTCAGTCGATTTTCATCTGCGTTATGCGTCACTCATGTACGTCGTTGTCATTGACACCTTTGTAATAAAGACAAACTCTAGCATGGAACGATATACAGTACTTATCTAACAAAATAACGGTCAATGACTTATAGGCCTACACCAGGGATGTCAAACATTCTGCCCGCCAGATGATTTCATGCGGCCCGCTTGTAGCAATCCTGAGTAGATTGAAAAATGCTTGTGTTATTCAGCACAATTCTAACAAATGT